>HG992301.1:10008200-10205587 GCA_905220595.1 Spilosoma lubricipeda | reverse complement strand
GCCTCTGTTTAACAAACAGAGGCCCACCGAAGCCGCCCACTCCTCGACGGCCTCGCCCTTGGCGTCCGTCCTGGGGGACCCCCACGCAATGGATTTTGCGTTGAAGTCCCCCAGCACGAGGACGTGCCCAGACGCTAATCGCCGCATCGAGGTCTCCAAGCTGTTAAGGAAGACCTCGAAGTCGCTCAGACTCCGGTTGGGGGAGAAGTAGACACCGTAAACAGTGATCCCCCCCCACTCGGCGGCAACATATCCAGAGCCCTTGTCTCTAAGCGACAAGGGCGGGGAATGAGCCGCCGCGGAACCGACGACTGCCACGGAGCCCTCCCAGTCACCCATCCAGTTTGGACGGGGAGGAACGTAATAGGGCTCCGCGACTACGGCAACACCGATCGACCACTGCGCCATGGTTTGCAGGAAGAGATCCTGCGCCGCGGCGCAGTGGTTGAGGTTCGTCTGGACAAGGAGGTTGGAGACGTGGTCCATTACTGGACCGTCTCTACAACCTCCTCCATAGGCGACGATGTAGACGCACGAATGACTTCGGAGGCAGCCTGGGTCGCCAGGCTAGCCCCCGAAGTCTGCCGAGAAGCTCGGGAAGGCTTGCAGCCCCCCTGCCCCATCTGGTGATTGGCGGGCTTATCGCCCGCCGCACACATAGGGCAGTGAGGGGCGGCAGAACATTCTGCCGCCTTGTGCCCCGATCGACCGCAGCGGAAACAGAGACCGCTGCAGTCAAAACAGTTTTCGCACTTGGCGCGTGTGTGCCCCGATGCCAGGCATTTATAGCATCTCATCGGCCTCGCCGCCAGGACTGTGATCCTGGCGCTGACGAAGCCGACAAGAAGCCTGCCGGCGTCACCCAATATTTTGGCCGACGCCACGGGACATCTAACCCACACTGCGCCAAGTCCTCCCGGACCGGGGCGGATGGTGCCAATCTTGATGTTGTCCGCGTTGCACTTCGTCCTTTCTTGGACTGCAACGCGGACATCATCGACAGTGACGGAATCGTCCAGGCCCGAGATGCGCAGTTCTGCACACTTCGTGGGCCTGGCGATCCTGACACCATCCGTCGCTGCGAAAACTCCCCTGAGCTTCTCGGCGAAGGAGTCCGCCATCTTTGCGCCATCGGCCCCAGGGAACTCGAGGACTCGAGCTCCCGTTTGGGCGAGGCGCAAGCGGACTCCTGCCGTCGCGAAATCGCCGGCGAGACAGTCTCGGGCCGTCTTGAAGACGGCCGCGTAGGACAGTCCGCCGGTAGCCGCCTCCGGTGACACCGTGACCACCACAGCCGCGGTCTTAGGCGGCTGCAACTTCCGCGGCTTCTTTGGGGTGGCCCCTGCCACCGGTGACGACTGCGGGCCAGAGGCCGCCTTTTGGGCAGCCTTCTTGGCCCGCTTCTTGGACTTCTTTGACTGCCGGGCCCCCCCAACTACCTGCCAACCCTCGTTGGAGGGGGCAGATGTGGAGGAGCCAGGCAGAGGTGTTGGAGTGGGGAGCGGAGGAAACTCCACTCCTGCCCTCGCCGCCGTCTTGGGCCCCGTCTTCTTCGGCGCAGCCGTCTTGGCCTTTGTCATCCGCTGCTGCGTCTGTCGAGCAGCGGTAGGGCCCGGCGGCGTCGTCGCTGCCGCATACGACACGCGACCCCCCACCACAGGGAGCGGGGTCGGTGCCAACGTGACTTTCGGTCTCGGCGCCGCAAGAGGCGGCCGAAGAATAGGGGCGGGAGGCAGCCTCGCCTCCAGGCCGGCCAGACGACCGTCCACCAGATTCCCCACCGAGGTGAGGATCTGCTGCAGCATCAGCTGCAGGACGGCGTCTGGTACCCCGGGGATGGTAGGGGCCGGCTGGGACGTAGACGGGGCCGGCTGGGAGGCAGACGGAGCCGGCCGGGACGCAGACAGGGCTGGTCTGGACGCAGACGGGGCCGGCCGGGACGAAGACGGGGCCGTCTGGGATGCAGACGGGGCTGGTTGGGACGCAGTCGGGGCCGGCCGGGATGTAGACGGGGCCGGGGCCGGGGCCGGCTGGGACGCAGACGGGACAGGGGCCCCTCGCCCAGAGCGCTCCGCCCGAAAAACGGCAAATTGGGCGCCGAGCCCGGCCACCTGCTCCGTCAAGCGGTCGTTTGCCGCCTGCAGGCGAGCCACGTCTCCGGCCAGGGTCTCCACGACCTCAGCTACGGCAGAGGAGGAGTCCTTGAGGGCCCTCACAAAAGGGCCCTTCAGGTTCACGGACTTGGTGGCCACCTTGTGAATTATGGCCACCGCCGCTTCAGCTCTCTCCCGCAGAGACGCCGGTGTTTGGGGCACTGAGTCCCCATGCACCGGCTCGCCGATTTTCAGCAGGAGACCGCTGATCTCCTCCTCCGCCTGCATTTCGCCATCCGCCCTGGTGCGTCTATATGATTCCGCCTTGCGGAAGACGGAACCCGACGGGGCCGTCACCGGGGTTCGCGAGCGCCCCCTATGGCTGCTTGCTACCTTAGGAGGTAACATCCCCTGCGCGATGTCACTCTCGCAACCTTGGGGGCGTCCACGCTTCCGGCCGTCTGCCTCCATGTCCATCGGTTCCGGTGCGTCCGTCTTCGCATCGGAACTGCCGCCCGCAACATCTACGGCGGACTTGGAACGCGTGCGTTCCGTTGTTCGTCGGCTCCCAGCAGTCAGATGGACTTCTGGGAGCCCCACCGATGTAGGCATTCCAACCGCAGCTACATCCTCGGTGGACGAGTGGACGTCCACCTTTTGGAACTGCCCCTTGGCATTTCTTCCTACCTTCGTCTTTCTCTCCTTTTCCTGTCCGTTTGGCTTGCCAGTTGTCGTTAGATTTGATCCGATCGGTTTTAAATTTATATTTGAGATTTCATTTTCCATGTTATTCCCACGAGTAGGGGAGAACTAAAAGTCCACCCGGGCAGAGATCCCCAATACCCGGGCAAGCGTAAATTTGTGCCCAACCGAGGGGTCCGCAGGTCCCTGGCTGGGGGTGTGCTAGCGACTGAACTACCCATCAGCCATGCATCCCCTGGTCACACACCAGAACACGGGATTCGGGGTAATTTTTTATAGAGGTTTTCTTCCTCGCGGTCCGGGCGGTTAAGCCAAGACCCACGGTCCCAGTCGAGTCAGACACTGACCTAACTCGACGTACCTACTGGGATTACGTTGTAGCGGCGAGGGCAACACAGGACTAACTCCTATGTTGCCCGCTCGGAGGCAGGGTGAGTGCTCACCGAGCTCGCCCTCTAGTCGCACTCCAATACGCTTTCTGCTAAAGCAGAGAGACGTTTGGAGTGCCCATCTCGGCAGTCTCGACAGACTCCGTCTGGTATCCCATTTAGTCTGGAGTCTCCTTCTGGGCCTATCCGGCATGAGTGGCTCTACCGGCATAGCCCCAGAGATCATCGACCCACGCAAGCCCCACCACGACGACAACGTAGGGATACATTGGGGGGAGTTAGGATTAGGACTAGGTGAACCCCGGTGTTACCCGCGGTTATTGTTGTACCGCGAGTAACGCCGAGGGACATAGTTAGTCTAAAAAAAGTAGCCTAAGTTACTGCCTGAATCATCAGCTACCAACAGACACTCCAATTTTATTTATTTGTATAGACTAGCTGAACTCCGCGGTGTTTCCCGCAGTTATTGTCGTGCCGCAAGTAACACTTGGGGCCGTTCTAGAGACTACCCGACACAGACAGACAGACTGACAGATAAAAAAAATCATTTTTGGTATATGTATTTTTATCTATACTTACAAATAAATAAAATTACTCCAATTTTATTTATTTGTATAGATTCTGAAACAGGAGGTAGGTACTTACACTTTATCACCCGGATGCCCTTTGGAGTCTAAAGCGGAGTTCTGCGTTGATTTATTTATTATTTATAAAACAACATGTTTATATCAGCAATTCTACATGTATCTATAAATAAATTGTTTTGCTTTGCTAAACTATAAACAATGTCTATCTATTATACTAAGATTTTTCTTTAAGTTTTAGCTTCCAAACTGTCACAACTTTGCTTGATCTGCATCAGTATAGAATTAAATTGCATATTCGACTTAACTCTGTCTGTAACGTTTTCATGGTTGAACCTCTCAACCGATTTGGTTGAAATTTACAATGGATGTCTTTTAACTCGAGAGGAAGGATATAGGGTACTTACTATAAATCGCGATAACCGAAATACACGCGGGCTGAGCCACGGGCAAAGATAGTTATCTTATATTGTTAGCTTATTAACAAGTGATTTATCTAAAAAGGTTTTTTAAAAACAAGCTTTTATTACTCGTTAATATAAAAATTACTTTAAGCCCTCTCATTTGATACCCATATTGAATGTGGATTAAATTTAACTTGCAAGATTTAATTACAGGCAAACATCGGGGTAGGTGAAGCTAAATTAAAGCTTGTAATAATTATTAAGTCTGGATGTTCTTTGTGTCCGTTTCATGTATGTTGTTATGTCCCTCGCAACACAGGATATTACTAATGCGGTAGTTCTCTTAAAAATAATGGAATAATAAAGTTTAGAATAAGTAGATCAGTATACCTTAACTATATCAGAAATAATACAAATTTGCGCTATTTCTGTCAATTTTGACAAGTTACAATTATAAATGTATATTTATTTATGTATCAGTAAGGTAAATAATTCATATGAGACGCGATGAAGGGCCTTAAGTAGGTCTCGCCACCGATGATGATGACTATGATGGTATATTTCTATGGTCTGATCTGTGCTTGATGTATTTGATGGGTAAGATGTTAAATGTGTTGCTTCTGATATCGCTCATATTGACACATAATTTTAACTTATTAAACAGGTACTACTGGAGTAGATTAAACAGCAAAATATCTTTTAGAATCACTTGTGTCTGACGATCGGCCGGAGGATGACACGGATTATCATCGACAAATTAGGCAGTGGGCTATCGAACCACCATTGTTCCCAATGTCTGACTTACCGTCCTCATTTCTTAGTATTGTTACGTCATTACCACTAAACAAGGCTTCGGGCAACGATAAAATATCAAATAAGATGATAAAAGAAGCTTGCTCTCGGAAGATACGATTTTAACAGTTTTTAAACGTTGCATTGCGGAAGGAGTATTTCCTAGTGTTAGGCGGTGCGGTAATATTCGAATAATACCAAAAAACGGGAGATAAGCCGCCGGACGTTCCTAAATCCTATCGACCCACAACATTGTTACCTAGGAAAGCTCTTAGAACGTCTTATAGTACCTCGACTACGGGGTGGAGTTAAATTTCATGAAAGACAATTCGGATTTACGTTGGGAAAATCGACAACAGATGCGGTTATATCTGTAAAGAAAACTGTCACCGAGTCAATGTTTCAATACATCTTAGGTATCTTCTTAGATATATCTGGCGCCTACATACTATAGTTATCAAATATAGCTCACTTAGGACCCATAATATTTTATCCGTGGTGCTTCCCCGTTTAAAAAATGTGTCTGCCTATTTTGACTTCATTTTGACTTTGCTAAGGAGGGAAGTGGACTTATCATATTTCCAACTTCTCCTGTTTTTTCTTTTGATTAATTTCGTTGCGGGTTCCAAGACAGTTAATTTTTTCCTGGGACTTCCCGAGTGTCATAACTCGGTGTGTTCGTGGATCACTGCTGCTGGTGTACAGGAGTTATAGTGGTGGGAGTGTGGGCGGGATTAGTCCCATAGGACACAGGTACTGATACTGAAACCCTAACTAGGCCAAAGGCCTGTATTTAGTCTCACAAGAGGTAACGGCATGGGCTTTGGTCCACACATTCAGCATTCATCGATCGAGTGACGCATCTTTTGGCTCGCCGTTCAGTATTCACAGAACCGTTCGAGCCAAAAGATGCCTGTTCAACAAAGGAGACGGTGGCTACATTTAGCAAGTCTAGCAATTCTTAAATAAAAAACAAAATGAAAAGGAAAAACGTAAAATGGGGTCGACCATCGAGCTGGCTCGATGCGAGCCTTCGAATTGTGAGTTTTGCGGTCCACAGTTAAGTTTTACTCGTTTTGGAGTAAAACTATCGAGTGATACCGTATGTGTGTACGGGCCTTAAGATGAATGCTATGTGCAGTAGACTATTAAAGGTTGTTGATGTGACTAGATGTGTACTTTCAGATTATCATGGCTGGAGGCCGCAATTCTAACAAAAGTAAAAAGAAAAGCAAATTTAAAGGCAAGAAAAAATATGAAAACGAAGAAGTAAAGCAAAGTAGATCTTCAAGCTTTAAATGTAGAATTGAAGAGAAAGATCAAATTGAAATATCTGAGCCTACAGAAGTAACAGAGGCAGAAGAAAATAAACAATTTGATACAACTAGTCACGAATCAGTAATAGAGACCAGTCAAGTTAAACCTCCTGAAGATGAAAAGGAACCGGTAAGTCAAAAATGTATCATAACGTTTGATATTGGGACGTTGTATATATGCTTATTGGCGCGAGAATGTCTATAACGCGATACAGGATTTGTAGTTACGCCGTAGTTCGGTGTAACTTCATTAGATGGCGATAGTTTGTTTTCACCGGATATATATGGAAATCTTCACAAGGATATGTATCTATTTAACAGTTGGTCTAGTGATCGGAATCAGACTTATTATATTTCCAACTGGGCGTTGCCCGCGGCCCCGCCCGCGTGTATGTCGGTTATCGCGGCAAATAGTAGCCTATGTGTTATTCTGGTGTATAAGCTATATTACTGTAAAGTTTCAACCAAATCTGTTCAGTCGTTTTAGCGTGAAAGAGTAACAAATATCCACCCTTTCATACTTACAAACTTTCGGGTTTATAATAGTGGTAGGATTCCTCTAGTTTTGATTAACTTCGTTGCGGGTTCCAAGACAGTTTGAATAGTTTGATTTTTGCTGGGACCTCACGAGTGTCATAACTCGGCGTGTTCGTGAGTCACTGCTGTTGATCCTGGTGTACAGGAGTTTCAGTGGTGGGCGTGTGGGCAGGATTAGTCAATGGTTGGTCTAGCAATTAGTAACTTTAACTGCTGAGCATGTCATGAGCCCTATTCCACGGTTAAATGATTGTATAATGAGAACGATCACTTGTTTTGAATCTGGGTGTAATTTATCTATAATTTGCATATTTTTGGAAATATATAAGTGTGATATTAACAGATCGGTTAATAAATATTTAGCTATTAATTTCAAAGTAGGCTTTACTGGTCTATATACATCGAATTCATCGTCTTGAAACTTTTTGAATATTGTAAAACCATGTTTGGCTAATTTTGTACATAATTGTTACAGCATCACAGTTCTTTTGTCTGTTCGAATTCAAGAAAAGCTTAACGTTTACTTAGGTCCTTTGAAAGTCTGTGAAACTATATCCAGATATGAGAATGCAGGTCGTGCGTTTATACGAAAGTAGATTATGGGTTTGCTTTCAATAATAATTTTATGTTGTAGGAAAAAGAAGTTAGCACCGGTCATCATTCAACAACTAATACTATGCAAATCGATGTTATTGATACTGAAGAAAACAGTGATTTAAAAATTTATATTGAAAATAATGTACAAGTACACCATGTGTTGGTAAAAGAATCAGATTCTCAGGGCACTAGTATTATAAATGCAGTCCTTCAGGATCTAGACGAAGAGATCAGTGATAAAACAGTACTAGTAAGTTTAATGTCTATATGTTAATTAATTTTTAGACCCCATTTCACCGGTTACAGATAAGTTCGGTACAATTTTTATGGAAGATACGTCCAATTATCTGTGTAAGCGAAACTAAATGCGTGTTCCCTAAGTTGTGCTAGATTGTCTCAATGTATCATAATATACTTTGTCTTTAATTATACATACTTCTATAGGGGAAATTGATTAAGGAAGTCGAAGTTATGTGTCGTGTCCTGTCGTTAGTTTATTTAAGTTATTTCACTAATATTACAATAATGTTTCAAGCTTACCAGTCAAGATATTGAAAGTGATTTAATTAAAGATGAAAAAGCTGTTAATAACAAAAACAATGAGTTAAAAGACATCTACAAACAAGATGAAAGTAAAGCTACCGCGGATGATGATAAATGTGATACAGATCTGAGATATCACGATAAAAGGATATTGGACGACCAAAAAAATTGCCAAGAGATCAAGGCAGAAACAGTAAGTATAGCTTTTACCAAAAAGTGTGATCAGATTTCAAGTGCATTTTTTGTAGCCGAATAATCTATGAAATACTAGCTAAGTGCGAGCCGGATTCGCGCATCGAGGACCCCGTACAAACCTGTAGTTATATAATATGAGGTAATTAAATATGTATGCTTTTCACAATTTCCCCTTTATCTGTGCCATAAGACGTTGTTTCGTACCAAATTTAAAGATTCTGAGTTCGCGGGAAGTACCCTAAAAGGTTTTGATTCCCTTGCGAGTGTCGAAGAATTGCAGTATAAACGGCTGTATGTTTTGATTGCGTTAGCTTAGTAGTTTGATTTATTCACAGCTCTAAGAAACAGTAGATCTGAGTATTTGATATGAATTTCAGCTGGATAACTCTACACATTCCTGAGTAAAAGAGTCTTGACAGACAGACGGACATAAAAGTTGTCTTTTGAGGGTTCCGTTTTTTCCTTTTGAGGTACGGAACCCTAAGAAATGATGAAACAATAAAAACTAGACTTTTTTCGTATTAAAATATTTTGTATATTATTTATGTCTTGCGCGGTTTAGTAGTGAATTGCAATAGGCTGATGATGACATTAATCCGAAAACTGATTACCGCGATTACATGCACGCGGGCGGAGCTGCGGGCAAAAGTTATAAAGGACTGAGTTAGTCTGTTTGTCACCTTTTGATAAAATAAAGAATATAAAAAAATCTTTTATGACAATCATACAGATGTATTAACAATTATTTTTACGGGAAATTAACGCGATCACTTATTAAAAGGTATTACATACCTCTGATCAGGCAAATCAGAGGTATGTAATACCTTTTAATAAGTGATCGCGTTAATTTCCCGTAAAAATAATTGTTAATATATCATGGAACGCGAAAGTTTAAAAGTAAGTATAGTCATACAGATGGTTAAACGGACAGTAGTCATTTTAATAATAGTTCTTCAAAAAATTATGAATTACTATGAAACGATATGTTTCAGCTCCAGGAAGTTAGCACAGACATATTTCTCCACAATTTTTTAAGAGTTCAAAATATTAAACACATGAGAGATATGTTCAGATCCATTATTATAGAAGAATTACAAAATATCACACCCAGGAGTGCTCAAAGTGCAAAAGCCTCATTGTATCCAGTTGCCAATGAACCAAAAAGATTCAGAGAAAGCGATGATGTACAAGCTGTAAATGATGATGTAAATGAGCTAGACCCACCTAATCAATTTCAGGATGAAAAGGAACGAAAGAATCATTGTAAGTATAAGCAACTTGACAATGAGAAAAAAATAATTGATGAACCGCAAAAGACGACAAGAAAAGATCTACAAAATTTCATACTCCGAAATACTCAAACTACGAAAGGTCTTAAAAACGAATCGTTACAATCAATTATCGACGACGTTGAAATGGATAGTAGAGAGCGCAATGATTTTATGATTCAGAATAAGGACAAAATAATTGATCAACTTCATGAGATAAAAGAAGATGTAAAAATTATGAAACTCAGTACTCAAAATGAGACGAAAGTTGTAAAAAAAGACTTGCAATTAATTAACGACGATTCAAATTATATCAGAGACTCAAATCATCAACTTAAGAACAAAGAAAAAGTAACTGACCAAATTCAAATGACGAAAGAAAATAATCTTCAGAGTATTGCACTTAGTAGTTCTCAAAAAGCAAAAGGCATGGAAAAAGAGTCCTTGCAACTAATTGCCGATCAATTTAAAAATATAAGAGAACCTAATAGCCAACTTCAGTATGAAGAAGAAATAATTGAACAACTACAAAAGATGACGGTGACCGAAAATCGAATTCTACGTGAACAAGAAATAATTCATGAACTTCAGAATAAGAAAGAATCAAATAAACAAATTCAAAAAGATAATAACTCAGGTGTCCGATTAGAACCCAAAGAAATCAATCCAATTAAATACGTAAGTTTATATTGGATACCACATTTTAGCTAAACGAATGAAAATATGTTTATCTTACTTACTTACTTACGTTAGGCGGTACAAAAGTCCTCTACATACCTGCCACTGTCCTTTCAGTTTATCGCGATAAACTTAAGTTTCATAATTTAGAACACATATTTTATGTTCTTTTGCGTTTGCTTATAGGTTTTGATGGCTAGTTATATTGATGATTGTAATATTACTCACACCATTGCGGTCCCATGATGCCCAAGCATCACTAGGCCGCTATTGTGTGGGTCACCATGCTGCATTGTCTGCATTCGCAATGAGTATGGTGACCACCACTCTTGGATTCTGCTTATGTTTTCTATCAAGCAGAGTAGAATTTGGCAGGCCCCTAACAAAAAATAATTAAATCTTTACTGGGATAAATGGTTCTTTTGGTATTTAGTACTTTAAATTTTTATTTGTGTCTTAGGTAGTTGATCAACAAAACGGAGAATTTGAAGAAGAAATTGAGAGGGATGATCAAGTTGCAGAAGTCAATAACAATTTTGTTAAAACGAACGGATCATTACATAACGGTAAGGGATTTAGAGATGTAATGCATACTACTACTACTTTACATCTTCTTTATTATTATCTATACATATATACAAGTCAATGCCACTGATTGCACCCGTTGCAAACCGAAGCGCGACACTAATATTTAAAGAAGAATTTCAGATATTTCGTTCACAAATCCATACAAGTAACTCTCTATACTTACAGTTACAACTATCGATACCACCGACGACTCTGAGGTGGAAACTTCCCAAGAACCGTTGCGGTTCCATGCTGTTCATGGAGAAAATATTCGTCTGTCTAAGAACAACTTCCGGGCTCAACGCAAGAAAGAATCTAACTTCTATATTAAGGGCATTGCATTCAGTTCTAGGCCAGTCGCCGTTGGTGAGAAGGTAAATAATAAAAGTTGATAACAATACGTTGAAGATGAAATTCGTATTTAAGTCGCTTAATATATTTTGTGGATCAGTTTAAATTAAACTGCTATTTTTTTTCTGTAGTAAAAATGTAAATCTCCGGGCTTCTAATAACAATTTCTTGTAAAAAAAAACCAACAGCAGTCCGACCCAGGAATCGAACCCGAGACCTCTTGATCTGCAGTCGCTTACGTTAACCACTAGATCAACGAGGCATTTTATTTAGATTCTGATGTAAATAAATAAATAAGCATTTCGGTCATCTAACACAAAACGATGTCTAGTCTAAACTTGTAGAGACTCCTAGACCTTGTATTTTGAGTACTAGACAACTGATAATCTCGGAAACAAATATTTGCAGATTATACAAACATTTGGTCCGACCCGGGAATCGAACCCGAGACCACTGCGCCACCGAGGCAGTTCATTCTCTTTCTATCATGACAATATAGAACTACTGCTCACTCTATGGTACATTATAATGGTTTCATTCTACAATTTTGAGGAAGCTTGTATTTATAACACTTGTATGCAAATGTTTTCATGCAAAACCATGGGAGAGCCATGCTTCGGCAGGAACGGGCCGGCTCAACCGGAGTGATACCACGGCCTCACAGAAAACCTATGTGAAACAGTGCTTGCGCTGTGTTTCACCGAGTGACTGAGGATACCGGAGGCCCATACCCCAAACTCCCTCCATCCCCCTATCGCCACCCGTCCCTGTAATCGCTTACCATCAGATGATACGCCTTCTCGTTTGCCTCCTATTACATAAAAAAACTATTCTATTTAAATTTCGTAATTTCACTCGTAGGTATCTCTTCACTTGAAGCAACTCGCAAGTTACTGGCTCGGCCTTATAACAATTGGCTTCACCGATCATGATCCCCGGTCTTTAGCTAATAATCTGCCCACCAAGGCCCTTGAACGGGACTGCGAGGATGGATTTTGGGTAGAACACTTGGATAATAAATATTGCCAGGAAAATTGCAGGTTACATTACTACTTGAACTCCTCAGGAAACATGTGCTTTGGAGTCAACGGTGTCGATAAGATTGAATTTTTATGGAATTTAGAAACGAAAGCACCCGTTTGGGCATTTATAGATGTATTCGGATACACTACAACACTTGAGTTTGATGTTCCACAAGAGATACGTAACAAAAGTTCCGTAGAATCCAGTCTTCATTCAGATAGAAATGAATCTGGGAACTCATTTAAACGTTCTTTGGATCGTCCAAACGAGTCAAATAAGCCTTGTTTGAATTACTAAACTCGTTTTGTGCCTTCTAATTTATATACACAATTCGAAGGTAGTTGCATGACATTCTTGGAAGACCGGGGTGTTTGTATCACTTCTGGTTATATTGGATGTATTAACGGGAAATTTCCATTCTTTCCCGGACAGATCATTGTTGTTCAAAATTTGTCTACAGGAAATGCACTCTTTGTTATTGGGGTAAAGTTTGGTAATACAACAACTGAGGCATCTAGAACATTACCGGAACCTGTTAAAACCAATATTAGGATGCACGTGAAAGATGAACTAACCATAACATTTACAGAAATGGGAGACATACAAGTCAAGAAGAACTTGGATGTTCCAAAGAGAATACTCAAAGTTAATCGATCGCAAGAAGTTTGGCCGTTCGTGAAAATATTAAAAAAAAATCAAATGGTCAAGATTTGGAGTAATAATACTTCTTGAGTTGCAGACTTATACTGGCGATTAATAATATATTGTTTTAAACTTTCATGGTCAGTAAAATTAAAATAGGAATTTGCGGGATTGCTACCATGTACCTTTTTGTTTGTGAGTATCCGATATTTCGGCGCTGTTGCAAACGCCATGATCACGGAGTAACTGAAAATCTTGCGGGTGGGCTGTTATTGGCAGACATATCGGTCTACCCTCTTTCGTAGTCTTTTATTACGATCGTCCCCGGTGCCACTGTTCACTAACTCACTATTTACTCGTAACTGTTCTCGACACACAACACTAACAGTATCTGATCGCGAAACTATGTTTTGTTGATTACGCCGGTTTTTGCACAATCGCTTGCAACAGCGCCGAAATATCGGATACTCACAAACAAAAAGGTACATGGTAGCAATCCCGCAGATTCCTATTTTAATGGCGATTAATATTCATAGAGAGAATAGGAATAGAAACTTTTTAAGTATATTTTATCAGATTTTTTCCTGATTAAATTAGATTTACACTTTCTTTAAGATTGCTTTATTAATATTAGTTAGTAGTTAAGTTAAGTATCGACCAATAGCAAGTTATCTGATTTATACTAATGTTTCTACGCTCAAGCTTTCTGCTTTAAATAATAAAATTAATTAGAATTAGTTGTATGCATAAAATACATCCTCGGAGAACGCCAAATGCAAATTTTACTATTTTTTTACGATATCTAGACATTCAACTCGTGGACTGGGTTTCCGCAACTCGACGACTTTGTTGCGCCTATTTTGCGTGATGGATCGGCACTATTTGTGCCATCTTAGTTCCTCCAGAAAGCCTAGCAAACCCTTTGCGTTGCCGACGACTTTTTGAAGTGACCTCGGCTATCCGAGATGTCTCGCCCGGTATTCTGCCACCCCAGGACATGCCAAGATGACATGGGCGGCTATTTCATCCTCCTCCATGCATGCTCTGCATAGAGGACTGTCTGTTACACCTAGAGTGAAAAGATGTTTGTTTAGTAGTAGTTGTCTTTATTCAAGAAGTTTTTATTTTAAGTAGGTTTTTCAATCACTTTTGAAAAGTTACATTAACGACTCTTGTGATTCCAAAATGTGTTTCCCACGGCGAAGAATCGGCAAGAAACTCCATTTTTTTAGAAAACTTCCACATACAGCGCATCAAGAAAACATATGACAGCGCCATCTACCGATGATACACTGAACTACGGAGTAACATACAATACGAAGAAATTACCAATCCTGCATCGCGCAATAGAAGTTCTCGCGCCGATTAACATATATACAACATCCCAACATTAACCGTTGGGCAGTGGCCCGCCAGGCATGATCACCTCGCCTGGTCGGAGGATCCTCCCTTTGTGTTGGTGGGACATGGCACCCGTTTCCCCACATGTACTTACAATATTTCAATGTTTTATATAATTGATGATGGATGTACGAAGCGTACACCATCAATCACTTAACATAAGCATATAAAAGTAGCTAGCAGACAAAAACAAATAAAAAACAGTAATAAAACTAGTGCTTAAACGTAGTAGATCTATTTAAATCCCTAATATGAATGTCAAATCATGTCAAAGTTCTCGAAATAGAGGCAAAGGGGAGGCTAACAGTAGTAGTAAGTATACCTAGATCAGATCAAGAATGTTTTAAAAAATGAATGTGTCATATTTAGTTTACGATATTACATAGGTTTACTTGATTTCATTGTTTTTTTTTTTGGGATCAGGTTCTAGTGAGGTGTATTGTTTTTTTTTAAATTTATTTTATTAAAAGAAATAAGCCCATTGAGATGATTCTGCATTGTTTCTGTTATTTATCTCCTGGCTTATTACTGCATAACACGGCGGAAACAACGCAATTAGAGTACTTACTGGAAGTTTGAAAACACTACTACCCAAACTCAAAAATTATTTATTTTTTCCAATCCAAATTAAGCACATGCTTTCTAAGTTAATTCTAGATTCAGCTGAGCGTTTATCCTTCAGTCAGAGAATATAACCTGTCTATCAGTTTCTTTATAGATTTAGATTAAAACATAGCTTTACTAAAAAGACTATGCCTTTATTACCTTCAAATTAATGTAAGTTTTAAGTTGTTCATGATGTGCACCTTTAAATTTATAATTATTATATTGACTTGATCTGTGTTCAAGATTACAAAATATTAAGATATTATATTCAAGTGTTACATTTTTAAATATTAAATATTTGATTATAGTAGTTGTTTTATTAACACTTCCGATACATGATAAAGGGACAAGATCTATGCTTTCAGTATGCAGTCGATAAATGGTAAGAAAAAAATACGATTCGGTCTTTGGCGACTGTGGATAGAAGTACAAAACTAAGTAACTTGTGCATTGTATCATCGAGGAAGATTGTTTCACGCTTTTTATTCATCCAAAAAATAGATAAATAGACCTACACATTTTACATATGGGTCATGGAAAGTGTTCGGTGACGTTGATGCGAATTCCTCGATTTTTGTTTACCCAGAAAATGCTCAACACGTCTAAATAAATTTACCTGACCTGGCCTGAGTGACTGACCTTAAACATAAAATAAAAATATGGCTATGTTCAGAAGGACTTCAATGGGCTGATGATAATGATGAAGAATTAGATAAAAATATCGAAAGACTTCATCTCTGTGTTAACACATTGCAAAGTCAAGCAAACTTTACCAGGTCAGTATATGGCTGGGTTTCATTCTTAACACATTGAGACCCCTCCGTGTCTCGTATAGCACGTTAAATCATTGGTCCCCGTTCGATATCTGTGGCAATCGTTACGAGTGGATTGAGCATTTAAAGTCGGCAGTTGTTCATTCAGTTGATCAGCAATGAAGGTGTATCGTGGAAGGAGACAGGTAAGTTTAAATTTCTGTTATTTTGTAGTATTGAGGTTTTTAATGAGACAAACTATAGCTAGTAACGATACTTTTGGTTTTATTGTAAAATGAAGGCAAATGAGCAAACTGTTTGTGGGAGTCCTTTTCCTCCTTTTCCGCACTTTGAGTATCTACTTACCGTGGATTAGGGACTAGCTCTCGCCTGAGACCAGCTTAGTAAATAATAGTGCAAGAATAATTAACGGCTTTTGGCAATAGGGATGTGCATAAAAAAAATATTTGTATCAAATATTAATTTTCTAGTTTTTTGTTGTCTTTACAATGTTTTACATTACAAAAATCCTTTGAAGTATAACATTGTTTTACAATGTTTTAAAATTTTTTTTAGCGATTATTTAGAAGATATTATCTAAAAAGTGAAAATTAAGGGAGGGAAATTCAAACTTATAAATTAGGTCACTATTGGTCGAAACGAAATGTTACGTCGATGGTCACTTCATCAACATTTCTACTGTGTTAGTAATGTTTGTGAGAAAGATTAATTTCCATGATTTTTATAGCAATTAAAATTGTAAATAAGTATAAAGTAACAGAAACACTGAATAGTTTTTTTTTTAATTGATGGTAAGCGCCTGACGGTAAGCGATTACTACCGCCCATGGACACCTGCAAACACCCGAGGCGTCCCAAGTGCGTTGCTGGCCTTTGGGGATAGGGAGGGGAGATAGGGGGAGGGGGTTCTTGTTATGGGTCTCCGGTATCCTCACTCACTCGGTAAAACACACAGCGCAAGCACTATTTCACACCGGTTTGCTGTGATGCCGTGGTATCACTCCGGTCGAGCCGGCCCATTCATGCCGAAGCGAGGCTTTCCCACGATAAGGGTTTGAAGCGTCAGTATTTTAAATCTCACTTTGAATATTAATTTGTCTATTTCCAAGCCTGTTTATGTTTTTTGTATGTTATAGAGACGTAAATAATAAGATTAAGAAATAAAAAAACATGCATATTCCCAATTGTGTGTCACTCCAGTCTTATTCGTCGAGTCTATCCCTGTAGGCATAAATTCAACTCTGATATCTCTACGTGAAGGTAATAAAACAAAAACAGTAATCAAACATTTATTATCAAAAAATCTATACTTGACAACGTTTCTTCAGGTGATAAAGTTGACTGTTCTAATACTCTTGAAACACAGATACATAAATCACAAACATACAAAGGTCTATATTATATGGAGTAATTTAACACTATAATAATATATATTTTTTTAAGAGAAACATTAAGAACATAATCAATAAACGTACATTTACAACTTCTTTTAAAACTACCTTAGAATCTATAATAAAAAAAGAAATACAAAACAGTAAAAAATTTAATAAAATATACTTTTAATAACTAACACTTTTAATTTCTGCCAAAGTGACTGTCTATGCTGCGAATACAGACAATGTAACATAGTGACGGCCTATATAGATGCTTCTGCATCATTGGGCCTGTGGACTCGCACTCACTAACCAAACATGACAGCACAAATGCTGTCATTTTAGTTTGGCCTTCTGAGAGAGGATAGTACTGCCCCGTTCAAGCCGGCCTGTTCGTGCTGAAATTATCGTGGCTCTTCTACCTTCATTGAACGATTTCAGAAAATCTTCGGATATTCATCTCCAGTTTATATTTGGAATGCAGCTAAAGAAGGAGTATTACTACTCCACAACTTGATCTTTTGATTTCTTTTAAACATTTGTACAAACGGCCAAAGTTCTTGAGAACGTTTACTTTTCAGAATTGTTTTTGGTACATCCAAGTTCTTCGTGACTCGTACCTCTCCCATTTCAGTAAAAGTTATAGCCAGTTCATCTTTCACGTGCATCATAACATTGGTTTGAACAGGTTCAGAAAATTTACTATATTCCCCAGCTGTTGAATTACCATACTTTACCCCAACCGTAAAGAGTGTTTTTCCTGTAGATAAATTTTGAACAACAATGGTCTGTCCGGGAAAGAGAGGAAATTTGCCGTCAATGCACCCGCCTTTATCACCCGAGGTGATGCAAACACCCCGTTCCTTCAAAAAATTTATGCAGCTGCCTTCAAATTGTGTATTTAAATCCAAAGGCACAAACCGAATTTGGTAATTCAGACAACGCTTATTTGGCTCGTTCTCGTCCAAAGAACGTTTAATTGAGTTCCCAGTTTCATTTTTATCTGAAAGAAGTCTGGATTCTACGGAACTTGTGTTACGTATCTCTTTCTGTACATCGAACTCTACTATTGTAAAGTATCCAAATAGATCTATAAATGCCCAAACAGGTGCTTTCGTATCTAAATTCCATAAAAATTCAATCTTATCGTCACCGTTGACTCCAAAATACATGTTTCCTGAGGAGTTCAAGTAGTAATGTAGTCTGCAGCTTTTCTGATAATATTTCTTATCCAAATGTTCTGCCCAGAACCCATCAGCGCAGTCTCGTTCAATAATGACATTGGTGGGCAGCTTGTCAGCTATAGACATGGGATCGTTAGTGGTGAATCCAATTGTAACAAGGCCTAGCCAGTAACTCGAGAGTTGCTTCAAGTGAATTGATACCTGAAAGCAAGAAGAGTTAATGTTATAGGGATTAACAACTTCATATGATTCAAATACGACAAATCGTTGTGTGAATCACTCGAAAGCGCACTGTATTTCTAATTTTCTGGTTTTTACTTTTGTGAATATTCAGCATTTATATGCTGAGAAAGTCTCATATTTAACTTTTTTGTATTTGTAAGGAATAATTAAAAAGCTTGTTTAGATAGAATAACTCCACTTGATTTTATTTGAATTCTTCTAAAAAAAATGTTACTTCTTACAGCTACAATAACAAAACGCATTCCCACTTTTTTTTTTAAATCGTTAAGAGCTTAGCCAAAATTATGACTGTGTCGCTTTTTCCCACGTTTTCTAAACTTGCAATGTTTAAAAGTTGCAAAATCTGAAAACTAGATGGCGTTGTTTTAAAATATATGTTACATAATACATTATAATATAATATTGCATAATACATATGGATTATTTATTGATGAATCAAGAAAATCGTAAACAAATGATTTAATTTCCAAAATATGTAATTACAGAATCCATCTAGTTCACAACAAGGACAACTCATTAGCGACAGCCAGCAATCGTGGTATATCGACTTCAGTAATCTCTGTACGTGTATTACATTGTAAACTACAAACTGAAATAACTTTTAAAGCAAAGTTCATAAGACTTGGTAATTTACCTACCTTTTCACCAATGGCGACCGGCCTACAACTGAAAGCGATGCCTTTGCTGAAAAAATTGGATTTCTTCATGCGTTGAGCCCGGAAATTGTTTTTGGACAGACGAATGTTGTCTCCATGAACATCATGGAATCGCAATTGTTCTTGTAAAGGTTTGATCTTAATGACGTTGTTGGAATCAGAAATTGTAACTGGAAATGAAGAAATATTCATTACAAATTACTTATTAGTTACTAACTCGTCTGTGTACGTTTATTAGTTATCTATACTAATATATAAAGCTGAAGAGTTTGTTTGTTTGTTTGTTTGAACACGCTAATCTCAGGAACCGCTGGTCCGAATTGAAAAATTCTTTCACTGTTAGATAGCCCATTTATCGAGGAAGGCTATAGGCTATATATCATCACGCTAAGACCAATAGGAGCGGAGCACCAATGAAAAATGTTTCAAAAACGGGGGAAAATTATCACGCTACGGGCAATAAGAGACGTAAACGAAGTTGCGTGGGTCAGCTAGTGTTCTACAAAATTAGATGTTAAATACCTATAAACAGTCATGTCTCTGATTGGGTAAGTACGTTACACACCCATATTTTGAATGTAAAACCTAATTTCTAAAAATGTATTAACTGTATCTAAAAATGTAATAACTCCAATAAATGCTCGATATTTTGATATGGGAATAGCTTAGTGCTTAATTTGGTATTGTATTGAGATGTAACATTATTTTTTTTTCAATTGAGTTACTTTTTGAGTTGTATTTGCTATCACATGTGCTAGAGAATTGTCCAGGAATGGTGGTAGGCGCTGGCACCTGTGATACAATGTTTAAATTCATTAGTACAGGTGCTAACGTTTCACATTTTTGATTGTTTCATATATTATAATAACTATTATTGTTAAAGTTCTTGATTTGATGTGATAATTTTGTGAATCTTTATTAGTGGATTAAATATATTATTATTATTATTTTTTTTTATACCTTTTCTGGTTTCCTTTTTATTTTAAAAGGGAAGTTAAATCTAACACACGGGCCTTAACCAAGTGTGCCAGGGGGGAATGGTGTGAGATTAGGATGACGATGATGTGAGAAATTTTCGTGTGAGACGGCATGTATTTAGAAGAACTGCTTTTTGAATCAGCATTAGAGTGGATTTCGGCATTTGCAGTGTATTGAGGCTATTTTGGAGAGTCTTCGGAACCACACCAGTTGTGGACATGATAATGGGTACAATTTTAACTCTATCTACCTGCCATTGTCTTTTGATTTCAGTAGCTAAGTCTATATATTTTGAAACTTTTTCTGTGTGCGTCGTAAGAAGATTGTGTGTGTTACATACTGCTATGTCTACAATAAAAACTGTCCTGTTAATCTTATCTAGGATTGTTATGTCAGGTCTATTGTAATGTATGGTTTTGTCGGTAATTATTGTCCTATCCCAATATATTTTAAATGCATTATTTTCAAGAACGGTACTGGGTTTATATTTATAATAAGCAGTTTTATTGGGAATGAATGAATATTTGTGAGCCAGATTTTGGTGGATAATTGCGGCAACTTGGTCATGTCTGTGTTTATAATCAGTTTGTACAATAGATTTACAGGCGCCAGTGATGTGTTGGATGGTTTCAGAACTGCTATGGCATCGTCTACATAAGTCGGTTGGAAGATTAGAGAGACGGATAATGTGTTTTTGATAGTTAAGAGTATCTATAACCTGATCCTGAATAGCGATCACAAAAGCCTCGGTTTCTGGGAAGAGTTCTCCGCGCAACAGCCATTCGTTCGACGCTTTTCTGTCGACATGTGTTTGGCTGAGATCGGCGAGGTGTCTGCCATGTAGAGACTTTTGTGCCCATAAGTCTATTTTCTGTTGCTTACTTGCTAATTTGGGGTGAATGTTTCTGTCATATAAGTTGAGCGGGGTTAATTTTTTGTCTATATCGATTATGAATTTATGAAGTTGGGATTGTTCGGCTTTGCCATAAAAATAATTGCGTAGCTTATCTATGAGTGTATTGTGTAAATTCTGTATGTCGATGAGGCCTCTACCTCCATCTTGGCGGGGTAATGTAAGGCGTTGTATGCACGATCTGGGGTGATGTTTCCTATTGGTTGTCATGTGTGTGTTGATTGTGCGTTGTAATTTAATGAGATCGCTTTGAGACCAGTTGATAACCCCAAAGGAATAAATAAGGACCGGAATTGCATATGTGTTGATGGCTTTGATACTATTGCGTGAATTTAATTGGGTTCTCAGAATCTGATTTAGTCTGACTTTGAATTTCCTTGTTAACTCTAATTTAGTGTGTTTTTGTTGAATCTGTCTGGACTGATGGAATCCTAAATATTTATATGTTGTATGTTCGTCAAACGGTTCTATTTGTTCATCTGTACTAAGTGTATAAGAGTTGTATTCTGTCTTACCATGGTTGATCGAGTGAATTTTACACTTGTCTACCCCGAACTGCATTTGGATGTCTGTTGAAAATGACTGTATAATGTCAGCTAGTTTACTAAGTTCGGTATAATTAGTTGCATAAATTTTAATATCGTCCATGTAAAGTAGGTGTGAGAGTATGTGGAATGAATTATTGGATCTTAATCTAAAACCTATATTTGTATCATCTAGTAGCTTAGATAAGGGGTTGAGTGCCATACAAAACCAGAGCGGGCTAAGTGCGTCTCCTTGAAACATGCCTCTTTCTATTTTAATCAGCTGAGTAGTTGAAGTGTTGTTCAATAGTTTTAATTTTGTTTTCCAATGAACCATGGTTGCTCTTAGAAATGATATCAGACTGGGGTGAATTTTGTAGTGTTCTAATATATATATTAACCAACTATGGGGAACAGAATCAAAAGCCTTTTTGTAATCAATGTACATCATCTGAATATTCCTATTTCTAGTTTGGGCTTGCCTCATTACTATAGAGTCTATGGTTAATTGTTCTTTACAACCCTGACTATTCTTTTTACATCCTTTTTGTTGTTCTGCTAGGATGTTATGTTGATTAAGGTGACTGTAAATAATTTCACTGATGCATCCTGTAATGATTTTATATATAGTTGGCAAGCATGTGATAGGTCTATAATTTGCAGGATTTGTGGGGTCTGAACCTTTTGGTAGCATGTATGTGATTCCTTGTGTTATGAATGTTGGCATAGTGTGTGGTGATTGTATGAATTTGCAAATATGACTGTGGATGAATAAATGTGTGCAGCTAAATTTTTTATACCAGTAATTGTGTATATGATCGGTGCCTGGTGCCTTCCAGTTATGTGTGCGATTAATAACCTGTGTGAATGTATCAACTGGGATGTTTTCAAACTCCATTTCGTTAATATTTGATGTGTCTGCTATTTTTTGTAACCAGTCAGCATGTGTGTTATGTTGCACAGGGTTTTCCCAAATACCTGCCCAAAATTGGTGAAGGTCTTGAAGAGAAGGTAATTCTGTTGAATTTGATGTTATTTGATTATTGTGTCCTAGGGTTCTATAAAATTGTTTTTCGTTACTTATAAAGTTTGTATTTTGTTGTTTGCGTTTAGTACAATTTAAGTATCTTTTAAGTCTATTTGAAATCGCGCTTAGTTTCTGTTTCAGTGTGTCAAGAAAATGTTGTGGGTCAGTGTTAGGTTCTTCGTGTTGTGAATGAGTTTTATATTTATTCTTTATTTCCTCTACAGTCTTTAATATTTTCTGACTTCTATTTCCTAATATGTATTGTGTTAATCTTCCTATTTCTAATCGATATTGTTTTATTCTACTTTCGATTCTTCTTTGCCACGCAGGTTTCCTATGTCGTTTATTAGTAGTTGTATTACCTTCAGTGTTGAATCTAGTGCCATTACAGGAAGCTGCCGTATAGGCTGCTGAATAAATTAGAGTGTGTAGTGAATTAAAATCTAAACCTAGGTTTAAGTGTTTCGGTAGAATGTTGTAATTTAAATGTTGAGTTATTTCAGCAAATTTTCGTGATGTCTTTTGTTTCGGGATGTATGGTCTTTCTTCTGGGTCGATTATACTGAATCGTGTAAGAGCATTATTAAATTCTACTTCTATCCTATTATTATCAATACTATTACTACTATTGGTATCGGTGTTATGAGTGGTGTAGTTTTCATTGTGAGTTGTTGCGGTTGGTTCGGTCGGTGTAAATATGGTGCTCATTATGCTTTCTGGTGTGTTATTTGTTTGATCGGCAATAGAGTGGTTTAAGTCAGATATTCTTTGGTTATTCAAATCTGTTCGTGATAATTGTACTTCCTGCTTTATTTCATTTATTCTGTTGGTGTATGTCTTATTAATGAATATTACTCTTCTTTGGTCTGCAATTCTCTGTTCGGTTAGATAAGATAAATTCGGTTGTTTTTCTATAAATAATTCATAAAGCTTTTTACGATAAGCAGTCATATTTGTTTCTAGATCCGTTGCTTCAAGGTAACACCTAATAATATCATCGTTCATTTCTTTTGTCCATTTCATCCTATTGTTGCTAGAGGCTGTTTGTGTGTGTGATAAATGCTCGTTTTGGCTATGTGTGTGTGAATGGTTAACGTTTTCATCTCCTATTTGTTTTCTTACTTCAGAAGCTATTTCGTCTAACACATGTTGTGAGAGCAATTTTCTTCTTATTATAGCTCTCTTTTGGTCTCCTAACCGTTGTCGAGTGACTTGCATGTCGGGATATCTATTGTTAAATTCTCTATGTAAAGTTTCTAAGTAATTGTTTAGCTCTGACGTTTCGCATTTTGTTTTGAGAAGGTATGTACGCCATATAAAACGGTTCATTTCTTCAGTCCATTTCTTTCGCGTACGAGAAGGGCCAGCAGTGGGTACAGGGTTAATGGCTAATGCCTCCTGCACAACAGCTGTTGACCTTGTAGTTCGGGATGAATATGTAGATGACGGTGATGATTTGGGTGATCTAAATAAGCTATGGGTTGAAGATGGTGATGGAATATTAGAGAAAAGTGAATGATCTGATAGTGTGGTGCTAAATGAGGGTGAAGGTGATCGCTCGGTTGTTAGGTGTTGTGCAGCACTGTTAAGGCTGTTAGTGCTTGCCAAGCGAGTTGTTCTTCTTGTCATATATGAAGGGCGAGTTGAAGGTGTAGAAGAAGATAACGTTTTTGTATCATCGCCCATTGATTCGGCTGTAACTTCTACGCGATGAGTCCGCCTGCTCAATTCACCGCGACCGGCTGTAGTAGATTGCTTGATGAGAGCCCGCCTGCTCGACGTCCCACCACCGATGGTTCGCATGCTGTGGCACCCAGCATCGGCTCCAGATGCGCCCCGGCGCTCCCCGGGAAGCGGCCGTAAATTATACTTCTTGTTAGTTTCCATCATTTCTCCATTTAATGGGTTTGGGATCGTTGGTTGGGTAGGTGTTAGTGTCCGGTCTCCGCCCCCGAAATCGCCGCTTGATCAGTGCAATAGCTCCAAACAAACAGAAACTCCACAAGTGAAAACTCAACGAAATGATAAGCTCTTTTGATCATAGCCAGTACCAGATACCCGTAAGCCCCCCCACCACGGCAAGGTGATCCCCCGGGGGGTTATTATTATTATTATTATTATATTAAAATATGTATTATGTATGTATTAGAAAACCTAATAAAAAAACCTACATTAACTTTTAACTGCATGTGTGTAACTGTCTGTTACGAATTCACGACTAAACCGCTGCACATTCCATTGAAATTGGGTAAGGATAATCTTGCCGATGGATGTTTTCAAGCCGTCCAAAGGCCTCCAACTAAGCTTTAAGACTGTTATCCTATAATAATAACCGTCCCGGTTATTATTATAGGATGTCTGCTTAAGCTGACCTCCGAATCACGTAGACGCGCATGGTATCATGTCACCATCGGTCACCCATTCAGGTACTGACCGCGCGCCCGTTGCTTACCCTCGGTGATTACGTAGCCACAACGTTGTTTTGCCAGTCCCCAACCCGCACTCGGCCAGCGTGGGGACGTATGGCCTTAACCCTCTCCTGAGAGGAGACCCGAGCCGAAATTGTAATGGATCATACAAATATTTGCCCCAAATAAAGTAGTGGCATACGCTATCACCACGCCGAGGCAGCTACGCTTACGATAGGAAATAGTACATAGTAAAAGCTTTTCCAGCTACCCCTACTACTTATACTACAAGGCTGACAGGCAACATTCACAACCAGTCTGTGCCCACGGCCAATATTATCTGGTCGAAAAGAAAAATCAGACAATTTAAATGTATCGATATAAAAACTCCTGCCTTAATACTTATCTTAAATTCGTCCATCGATAGGTTTGAAAATCTATATATCTACTAGCTGTCCCGGCAAACGTCGTTTTGCCATAACTACTAATAAATTAAAAATTAATTAAAAAAACATTGTCCAGCGGACAAAATTGTGAATCTAAACCATTCCCAGATCCCCTTGAACACACACAAAAAATTTCATTAAAATCGGTCCAGTCGTTTGAGAGTAATTCAGTGACATACACACTCACAGAAGAATTATATATATATATATCTATACAAATAAATAAAATTTGTAATATTTAAATAACCGCTTTTTACTAAATGCATATGTATATATACACGCTACATATACCAAAAATGTAGTTAAAAAAATTATTGCCTGTCTGTCTGTCTGTCTGTTTATTCCGGGTAATCTCTGGAACGGCTGGCCCGATTTAGACGGGACTTTCACTGGCAGGTAGCTGATGATCCAGGGAGTAACTTAGGCTACTTTTTTAGACTAACTTTGTCCCGCGGCGTTACTCGCGGTACAACAATGACCGCGGGAAAGGTGAAAGTTTGTATGAAACTTTTTATTCCTTTGATGAATATGCTTAAAATATTGCCCCTAAGGGGGTAAATCAGGGAATGAAGGTCTGCGTGAGCGAAGCCGCGTGGTAAAGCTAGTATAATATAAATATAGTAGAATGTATCACCTGTGTACATAGAGAAGTTTCTCTTCCTGATCAAATCAGACGCAATAAGGTCACCGACAGTGCCCGGACAATTGCCAGACTTAAGGGGCAGTGAGCGGGGCACATTGCTCGCAGACAAGACGGCCGATGAGGCCAAAAAGTTCTGCAGTGGCCACGGACTGGAGGACGTAGCCTAGGTAAGCCTCTTATAAGGTGGTCCGAAGACCTGACAGCACAGAACCGGTTGCTGTGTGTAGACTTATCGACTGAGGTGTGACGTGTGTGTGATATATATTACTAGTAGTGGTGTCTTAATAATATTACCATTATATGTCCCCTTACCAAGATCTGAAGTCTCATTTGTTTTCACAATACTGTCATTAGCATCGACAGTTTGGTCGTTTATCTTCTCTTCTTCTTTCAACCCTGCTTCACTAGGTTCTTGATTTGAATTTTGTTCTTCAATAACCTTACCAAGATCTGAAGTCTCAGTTGTTTTCACAATACTGTCATTAGCATCGTCAGTTTGGTCATTTATCTTCTCTTCTTCTTTCAACCCTGCTTCACTAGGTTCTTGATTTGAATTTTGTTCTTCAATAACCTTACCAAGATCTGAAGTCTCAGTTGTTTTCACAATACTGTCATTAGCATCGACAGTTTGGTCATTTATCTTCTCTTCTTCTTTCAACCCTGCTTCACTAGGTTCTTGATTTGAATTTTGTTCTTCAATAACCTTACCAAGATCTGAAGTCTCAGTTGTTTTCACAATACTGTCATTAGCATCAACAGTTTGGTCGTTTATCTTCTCTTCTTTTTTCAACCCTGCTTCACTAGGCTCTTGATTTGAATTTTGTTCTTCAATAACCTGAGTCATTAAGGAATTATTTTTGTTGTCTTCGTGTAGTCATGGATAGAGAATACAGTGACATCACCGTTATTCATCCCGTAGGTGTCGTAAGAGTCGATTAGGGGGGCAAACTTTTTTTTTTTATATATATTTTATAACTATGCAGGATAACATCAATTTAAAGAGAAGGAATACCACATTCTAACCCGTCACGTCAACGAGTTATATCAAAGCCTTCTTTGTACGCTATGAGTATATTTGTTTTCCAAATTTTTGAAAACATTTATCCTCAAATTATAAGCATAAGTACCAAAGCACACTCCATGCTTGTTAATATAAATACGAAAGTTGCTCTATTGTCTGTCTGTGACGCTTTCATAGCTAAACCGCTGCAATGATTGCATACATCTCTATGCACACTGGCATAAATATACTTTAGGAAGTACATAAGTACACACAGACAAAATATTGACCGACTTGGCCAGAATGTTACCACCACCTTATAAAAAACCGGTTTTAAGTTATTTTGAAATACCTAGTCACCGAGAGAGTTAGATTACCGGAGTTCCAACATCCTTTAACCCTAAGGTGGAACTAAACATGACAGTGCACTTGAGACTATTGAATAGCAGGTGACTGGTCTGCAATCAATAGAAATCTGCAAAATTTTCCGGCGGAGTATTGAAATGCTAAAGAGTTTTTTAAAACAGGACATACGCTTCCTCTTTGAAAAGAGGTTTTGGTTTACTTTACCGCGCGGCTCTGGCTGGTACGAGATTTGTTTCTACTTTTCCCTTTGCTTACATGCGTTGTTACCCTGCATAGTTTGATCCCCTAGTTAACTCTTACGATACTCCCGGAATTAATAGGAGTGTTGATACTCCGCATCATAAACCATCACCACAAAGAAGTTTTAGAAAACTAAAGTTTTACTTACCATTTCTCGGAGATTTTCAGTCACGTCCATTAATAGTTTATCTTCATCTTTTTCAACAGGTTCTTCGATTCGCGTACTCTCAAAGTTAGGGGTGTCCTAAATTTAAATTATATTTAATCAAATATATAGTTTCATGATGGTGGTCAAATAGACTAATTATTAAAGTTAATCAATTACTAAATCGCTTTCAAATTAGTCTTACAAAAAAATGTATGATATTAGTAAGTTTTTTCTCATTTTCATCCAACTATAGCGATGCCAGAATTAAGGGTATTGTTTGGGAAGTCTCTGTATGTATGTTTGTATGTTCCACTTCCACCGCAGCGGCTAAACTATTTAACAGATTTTAATTAATGACGTGTCAATAGATTCGTATCAATAGTTTGGGGACATTGGCTATATAATTTTAACAAAGGTTTTTAGGTGCTTGGGTTATAGATTTTTTATTTTTCCTTTAATCATTAGATTATTAAGAACGTTATCTTTCATAAATCTAGAACTAACACGGTGTGAGAAGTTGCTAACATCACAAAATTTTTATACTGATACCATCGTGTCCTAGATTTGGATTTTTCTAGACTTTTCGTATCGATCTTGATCAGTTGTATGATCACGATTATAGAGAGAGAAAAGTAAGGAGTGCTAAGTGGAGTGTGAAAAGGAATTTTTGAAAATTGAGGAATGGATTTGACATAAAGGGAAAATGGCAGGTTTCATGGCTGGAATTATTTTTGTATTTATTTGACAGATAATATCACCGACAATAATATTTTAAATTCCAAGAATTTTTACAATGGGCGATGTGGTCGCACAGCAACAAAGCACTTTAATTAAAAAAAAAAAAAAAAATTACAAAACTACATTAAAAAGTTAACTTAGTCTTTACATTAAAATGAAATACATGGATCACAAATGAGTTGTCCACAAGATGGCTAATATAATATATTTGAAATCAAAATCATTCGTCTACGATTTTCGTGGTCCGTCTATAAAATGTTACTCTTTCACTAAATACATCAGTAAGCTTATTCATAAATATCGATTCAAATATTTACTCGTTTTATTTGTAATATATATTTTAAAATAATGTAAAATCTTTTGGGCAATCTGACACACAACGCCATCTAGTTTTCAGACTTAGTAAAATAATAATAATAAACATTTCAAACATCTCACCAATGACACAATATCTCACACACAACGCCATCTAGTCCCAAGCTAAGCAGAGCTTGTGTTATGGGTACTGGGCAACTGATATAAATACATATATACTGTTTTTTTTTGTAAATATATACATATTATACATAGAAACACCCAAACTCCAAAACAAATACTTGTAGATCATAAAAACATTTGGTCCGACCCGGGAATCGTACCCTAGATCTTATGCACAGCAGTCGCGTTCGCTACCACTGCGCCAACGAGGCAGTTTAGCAGTAGTAGCATAACATGTAGTAATGCGTTTTGTTAATGCAGTTGTGACAACTTTATGAGTAGAATTAATTATTTCAACACAGTTGTAAAAATATGATAAATACGTGAAAACAATTAGGATGATTTGCATAATAAACGATATAAATCTTAAAACCATTCATAATATAGATATCGCCAGTGGTACAGGCCATTGCTGGCCATATGCCATTCTCCTTTTGAACAATTTATTGAAACATTCACAGGATTATGTTTATAGTTTTAGCTGATAATTGTTAATTATATATTTTACTTACGACAGTCTTCATTTCAATACTCGAATGAATCAAGGAATTAACACTGAGCCCATCTGCTGGTATTTCTGAATCTTCTACTGTAGAAGTATTAGAAGCAGTTTTAAATGCTTCTGAATGTTGTATAAGGTGAAATAATTTCTCCTGTATAGCTTCATATAATTTACAGAGAGAAGAGTGTAAAGCTTCTTGGCGTAATGTATAATAATCTTCAAGTTCCTTAACCTGAAATACAATTGAAGTTACAACCTCATTAATCATCAACAGCCTTTAATAGTCCACTGGTAGGTATAATCTTTTCTGTAGAAACCTGACTGACGCTTGGGCCTCCAGCCCGGCGTCCCTAAGCTACAGCAAACTACCAAGTTGAGTGTCTCTTATGCCTCGGACCGCATCGAACTCTCAGAACCTACGCCCTGTCTAACTGTAATTTTATGGTCACGAACAGTGATTAATTGTAAACCTATCTATTCTATGATAAATAGTGTGAAAATCTTCGTTCTAAAGTGTCTAATTATCTTCAACTGAACCTCGTGGCCTAACCACCATCACCTCATGACTCCTAAAGCCCTATAACGTGACATCATGGCTCCTTAAAGCCTTATAACGTGACACTGGCAATTTTAACATACTATTCCACCCTGGTAAGATGGATAGATATAGTGTTTGTGTCAAGATTTTCTTCTTTTTATCGTGCTGTTGTTCTGTTTAGTTTACTTCCTTAGTCTGTTCTTACGACACCATGGGGTTAACACGGGTGGTAACACTCCGTGTTAATCCGGACCCCATATTTATACATCATTTGTAATTTAAGATCACTATCCTGAGGACGCGGTCCCTTCCGGCGGCGGCGGCCGTAAAATAGTTACCTAAACGACGCGCGACGTAGGTTAATTAAGTAGATACCTAAATAGCACTAGTAATATTATGTATTCAAGTTTTTTTAATTACTTAGTCACCATAATAATCACAAAAAAACAAAAACCGCAAGGTTTCAAATTTGGTCATCTTGTGTCGAGGTTACAACTGGAAGAGCATTATCTCTATTATGAATAAAATATTGATTATTCTTGTATCTACTGGATAGTTTGTACAATAATCAGACTATTGGTACGTAGGATAAACGAACATTCTCTGTAAATTAATATCTTATCGGTAGTAAATTATTTACAAGTCGTATAAGTGAAACCGAGTCGAGGCATTGTTTCATTTAAATTTACACAAAATAACACATAACGCTACGTAATAACTAACAAACTGAACTAATGAGTTATGCCATTGTAAAATCACTACAAAATAAATATGCGACGATAGGTGTAATATCGGTCATTAAACCAACAACATCGTGTAGCAAACTTCAAAAATGATAAATAATGTCCTATGGGTAATCTCCTGAACCAATTTTAATGAAATTTTGTAGGTGGAATTGTATCACGTCTTGGTGTAGGTCGTATTATCATATCCACCCTGCATATTTAATTTCAAATACTGTTTTTATTCATCAGTGGTAGGCTTTCTTTCTGGCTCAACACGCACGTTAACGGAGGTTAGCTGTTTAATACGTATTCGCCTACCCCTTGGCCTGAATTTCCTTTTATAGTAAACCTACTGATTGTTTTAAATAAACAAAGGTAATTTATCTTATCCTTCACCTAAAATGTAGAGATATTAAATTTGTACTTACTATTTTTATTGGGTCGTTTTTTTCTGTCTCTAATTGATCATTTGGTTCTTTTTTATTCTGTTGTTGGTCATTTGATTCTCTATTATTCTGGGATTGATATTTTGTTTCTTTATCATTCTGACGTTGATCGTTTAAATCTTTCTCGTTTTGAAATTGATTACTTGATACTTTTTCATCTTTAAAGTGAACTATGGGTTCTTGCTCTGTCTGAAGTAGGTCATTTGGTTTTTTATCGTTCTTGAGTGGATTAAATAATTCTTTTTCATCAGGAAGTTGATCTTTGGTATCTTTCTCATTTTGAATTTGATCACTTGATACTTTTTTATCTTTAATGTTATCTATGGGTTCTTTTTCTTTCTGAAGTTGGTCATTTGATTCTTTTTCATTCTTGTGTTGATTGTATGTATTTTTTTCATCAGGAAGTTGATCTTTGTATTTATTCTCGTCCTGAAGTTCATGGATTGGTTCTTGCTTATTCTGAAGAAGAATTGTCTCGTTTTCAAGTGGATGAATTGTTTCTTTTTCATTCTGTAACCGACCACTTGATTCACTTACCGTCTGAGCTGTAGTATTTCCTTTTCTCTCATGCTGTTTTTCACTATTTGATTCTTTTTTGTTTTCAGTGCTATTATTTGATTCGTTTATATTTATTGGTTCATCGGTAACTGTTTGCAATAATTCTTTTTCAAGCCCGTATGCCGGTATGACATTTTGCAGAGCTTCTATAATGAGAGGTCTGAAGATACTTCTTAAGTATTCAATGCTTTGATCCCTTGAAGAACTTTGAAGACAATTATCCGATGTCAGTTGCTGATATCCAGTCAGATGCTGAGACTAAAATTAAGTGTCATGTTTAGATTTAGATTAATAAGCTTATTTTTGTTTTTTATAACATAATATTGTTAATCTAAAATTGTCTACTCCAGTTTATGTTGGGATAATTACCCTTATTAAAAGAGTCTATAAAATGGGGAATATGCATGATTTTTTTATTTCTTAAAATGATCATTTACGTCTCTATTACATAGAAAAAAAATTTTATAAAAAGGCTTGAAAATAGTCAAACTAATTTTCAAAGTGAAATGACACGGCCAGTTTCAGTGTCGGTGTCAGTGAAACATCATTTCACCAACTTCTCGGTGCTTACTGCAAATATTGCAATAAGTTCTTTATTAAAAATTGCGTTTACAGTTAATTATATGCTTTTATTTTATCATTTTATATATTATTAAACTGTTGTTCGTGTATGTAACTGTATTTAAAGACTACAATAAGCTACCAGGAGGTTCACGACTAAGACATGTTTTGTCTCTAAGAAATCTGAAATGACTGATCTGTGTTACTTTTTAACCGACTTCCAAACGGAGGTGGTTCTCAATTTGATTGGTATTTTTTACAGTTAGTTTTAGTGCATACTTAATTTAAAACAAAGCAAATTCGTTAATGTACGTGAATTTTTAGATGCTAGCCAGAGTGCCTTAGGTAAATTGGTCATCTCCTTTAAAATACTGACTAAATTTGAGCTATTCAAACGCCACCGTTTTGCGCGTGCTTTTGGACTACATTAAAGTAAACGAGTATGCTAGTGAGTAACTAGGCTGAAACTGGCCATGTCATTTAGCTCAATTTCAAGACAAAGAAGTTAGTGTGTATATAATAACTCGTTTTTGTAGAATCAAAATCGTTTCAATATCAGCCGCCTTGCCCCAAAGTAGTATACCATAAGACATTACATAATCTGCCGAACTAAATCTACCTGCATGGATGTCCATCACATTCCGTTTCGGCCAATAGTGACGCGTTTTGTAAGTTTGAATTTCCCTCCCTTAATTTTCACTTTTTATTTAATATTTTTTGGGTTTAAATAATCATTAAATAAAAAAAAACAGCTTTAAAATATGTTGTAAACACAATAAAAAATGTAGAAAAAATATTTGAGACAAATATTTTTTTATGCATATTCCCTATTATTGGAATCAGAATAATTTATCAATAATAATATGGATTAACCAGAATGCAAAAACGTAAATACCAATTTATTGACTATTAGCTTTTCCTGCGGCTCTGCACGCGTGTATATTGATAAAGAGAATCTTTGGTCTTCCTCAAGAAGCAAAGTATCTCTATGACAAATTTCATGGATATCGAAGCCGTGGTTTAGCCGTGCAAGCGCAACAGGCAAACAGACAAAGTAAGTTTCAAAGTTCTAACATTACTAGTTTATATTTCTTAATAATCTTAATATACTTGAACTATAGATAACAAATCAAGTTTTTTTAAGTTATCTAGTGTGAATTTAAAATGTGCGAGATTAGTGTCTTTAAAACTTACCAGTACTGTGCTTAACAATTCGGGGGTTGTTGCAGGATCTAAATTCAACTGAAGTTCTGGATTTACGTTAGCAATTTCGTCATTGTCAATTACTTCAGTCATAGGCTGGTTTAGTTGTTTGTTTACCTCAGTTTCCACAGCTTGTTCTACCTCATTACCATAATCATAATATGTAGTAGAGTTTTCTTTGTTAGATACAACGTCAACAATAGTCTGTAATATTTAAACACTTAAGTATGTATCCTAAATTTGTTAACAAAATGTTTTATAATTTTATCACTTCTTTCTCATAAGTATTGTTAAAAGGCGCCTACTTTCTAAAATGTATACTCACAGCTTCTTCTGGTTTTATTTCCTTCGAGTCTACTTATTTGTATTCGGTTAGCCAAACTGTGATATTCAATTTATACTTACGTATTTAATTAGATTGATTTCTTTGGATTCCAATCGGACAACTGAGTCTTTATCTTTCTGAATTAGTTCATTTGATTCTGTCTTATTCTGAAGTTCATGAACTATTTCTTGTTCATGTCCGATTTGATCTTCGGTTTCCGTCAACTATATTTAGCAAAATAGTTTCATAGTAATTTTCTAATAGTCTCATTGTTAAATTTAAGCCATTACTATATATATTAATATAATAGATAAAGTAATTGAAATAATAACAATTAAATTAGTCTTCCAAAAAACTGTGTAATATTAGTAAGTTTGTTCTTATTTTGTTAACCGACTAAGGCCTTCATCAAGGTCATAAAAGCATGGACATAATTTTTTTTTGTTATAAAATGTTTATCGTAGTCCAGGGAATGTTTAAACGTTAAAAAATTAAAAGTAACTTGAAAAATACAAATGTCACGTGTACGAAGTAGCGGGCACAGCTAGTGTTTCATAAATCTAGGGCTAATACAGCATGATAAATTGCTAACATCAAACAAATGTTATACAGAAACTATCATTTTCTAGATTTGTATTTTTCTAGACTTATCGTATAACGATCTTGATCAGTTGTGTGATCACGATTATAGGGAGAGAAAAGTAAGGCGTGCTAAGTGGAGTGTAAAATGAAATTCTAGAAAATCGAGGAACAATACATATATTGAAACATTCACAGAATAATGCTTATAGTTTTAGCTGATATTTGTTAAATATAAATTTTACTTACGACAGACTTCATTTCAATACTCGAATGAATTAAGGAATTAACATTGAGCCCATCTGCTGGTAATTCTGAATCTTCTACTGAAGAAGTATTAGTGGCAGTTTTAAGTGCTTCTGAATTACGTCTATTATTAGAGCATTTCTCCTGTAAAGCTTTTTTCAATTTAGGGATAATAGAGTGAATTAATATTTGTAATGCTTCTTCGTCTAATGAATCATCATCTTCAAGTTCCTTGACCTGAAATCCAATTGAAGATAGAACCTCATTCATCATCAACAGTCTGTAATAGTCCACTGCTAGACATAATCTTTGCCGTAGAAAGAAGATTTTGAAGCACACTGACCAGATAAATAAATAAATCAATATTTCGGACACCTAACACACAACGCCATCTAGTCCCAAACTAAGCATAGCTTGTATTATGGGTACTAAACAACTGATGCAAATACATACCTTTTTTTTGTAAATACATACATATTATACATAGAAAACGCCCAAACTCTGAAACAAATATTTGCAGTTCATACAAACATTTGGCCCGATCCAAGATTCGAATCCGAGATCTCAAGAACAGAAGTCGCATACGCTACCAATGCGCCACCGAGGCAGTTGCATTTATGCCAAGATTTTCTTCACTTTACAGTGCTATTGCTTTGTTTAGTTTACTACCTCAATCGATTTTAACGAAACCCATGGGATGAATACAGGTGGTAACACTTCGTGTTAATCCGGGCCCCATGAATAAGTCAAGACCGTCGCACTGTGCCGGTCTATGTCCTAGTTCTTACCTGGTTCATGATAAGAACTTGAAGATGTATTTAATTGCATTTTCTGTTGTTATTCATCATGGTAGCTTTTCCACAAAAAGACCAGACACTTTGGCAAAATGTGTCTGGTTTTTTTTTTTACTAGACAACTCCCGCATTAGAAATATACATCTTGTGCCATGGGGGACTTTTACAAACATACGTACGTAAATCCTATTAGAGCAGCAGTTCAACATTAGCTTTGTTAGCTAGCATGTGATGATATAAAAATTTTACTTACCAGTTTTTTTGGGTTGATTTTTTCTGTTTCCAGTTGATCATTTGGTTCTTTATTATTTTGGAATTGATGGTTTGGTCCTTTATCAATTTGAAGTTGATCATTTAAATTTTTTTCGTTTTGTAGTTGATTACTTGATACTTTTTCATCTTTAAAGTGATCTTTGGGTTCTTTTTCTGTCTGAAGTTGGTCATTTGGTTTTTTCTCATTCTTCAGTGGATTATATGATTCTTTTTCATCAGGAAATTGATTTTTGATATCTCCCTCAATTTGAGTTTGATCACTTGACATTTTTTTATCTTTGGGTTCTTTTTCTTTCTGAAGTTGGTCATTTGATTCTTTCTCTTTCTTGTGTTGATTATATGTTTTTTTTTCATCATGAAGTTGATCTTTGTATTTATTCTCGTCTTGAAGTTCATGGATTGGTTCTTGCTTATTTTGAAGTTGATCATTCGATTTTGTCTCGTTTTCAAGTGTCAGTTCAGTTAGTTGCTGCGACTAAAATTAAATTACATTTTATATTTCAATCAATAAGCTTATTTTTTGTTTTCTATGTCATAACATATTGTAAATCTAAAAACGTCTAATCCAGTTTATGTCGGGAAAATTTCCTTTATTTCTTAATAAAGGAAATTTTGGAAAATTTGGAAAGGAAAAAACAGTACCTCTTGGTACTGTATAATTATTGGATTGACAATAATTTATCAATTATATTTTGGATTAAATGGAATGAAAAAAACGTAAATACCAATTTTATGACTACCCACTAGCTTTTCCTGTGACTCTACACGCGTATGTGTCGGTAAAGAGTAGCGTATGTGCTTCCTTAAGAACTAAAGTATCTCTATGACTTTCATTAAAATCATGGCTGTGGTTTATCCGTACAAACGCAACAGACAGACACACAAAGTAAGTTCCGAATTTATACTTTTGTAAAGTATTCAAGTGTTTGTAAGTTCTAGATAACTTAAAAACACTTGAATACTTTACAATAGTTGTGAATTTATAACGTGTAAGATTTGTGTTGTATTGTGTATCTATTGTGAGTACTGTGCTTAACGATTTGCGGGTTCTTACACGATCTAATTATATCTGAAGTTCTGGATTTACGTTAGCAATTTCGTCATTATCAATTACTTCAGTCATAGGTTCGTTTTGTAGTTTGTTTCTACATCTTGTTCTACCTTATTACATTAGTATATATATATATATATATATATTACAAAGAACCCAAACAATAAAATACTTAGGCATCATGATAGATGAAAATCTTAACTTTAAAACGCACATTGCATCACTTAGCACAAGGATACGTAAACTCATTTTCATTTTTAAAACCCTGAGACATGTAGCTACTCCCCTAGTTCTAAAACGAGTTTATTATGCTCTCGTGCAGTCACTCATCAGTTACTGCATTACATCATGGGGTGACGCAAATAAATCCAATCTCTTAAAGCTCGAGATCGCCCAAAGGACTGTTCTAAAAGTGGCGTCTTTTAAACCCTATAGATTCCCAACAGCAAAACTGTATGAACACTGTGAGGTCCTCACCGTTCGCCAACTTTTCCTGCTAAGTAAAACAGTATGCTACAGTAAAATATACCCTGAGTCTGGCCTCTAATCGTAGAAACTACAATGTATGTGATCGCATTATTCACCCAAGGACATCTTTTGTTCGCAGGTTTTACCCATTTCTAGGCCCTTACATATATAATAAGTTAAATAGGGCTATTCGTATTTACGCCTTAAATAAATTAAACTTAAAAAGGTCAGCATCCCAATGGCTCAGCAAACTTACATATGATGCTACGGAATACTTACTGGTTATCCTGGCTTAAATGAGACATAAAAATCATACTTTCTCATGATAATTAATTAAGAGAGAATGTAATATCTGTTTTATAAATCTACACACCCTCTGACACTCACTCACTCATTAATTCATTCCACACACCCAGAGGACCCCAACAATCAACAACTAAAATTTAATATTGCACTCAATATGCATTGAGTATCATAATTAGAGGATAAGTTTTTATATATAATGCTAAGCAATGTACATGTAGCTTTGTTGCATAAAAATGTATGGTTCATTTTAACGGGTGAGGGCACTGCCTCCTGTAATACAGGTGTTATACCTAGCACGGGTGACAGGGACTTCAAATAATTGTTTTTATATTTTATGACAATAAAGATAATTATTATTTTTATTATATTTATATATATTAATATATAGTTGTTACTTTCTAAAATCTGTACTTACAGCTTCTGGTTTTATTTCCTTAGAGTCTATTTTATCTTTCGGTATCACATTATCCTGAAGTGTCTTGGTGTCATGCATTTCATTTTCGACTATATATTTAGTTTGATCTTTATTTTGAGTGTCTTCGTCATTTGTTTTACTATCGTCATCTTCATTTTTAATTAAATCACTTTGAGCATGTTCTGTGGTGGGCTTAAAATATGGACATTATTACAAATAAATAGAATATGACATATTTCGAATACCAATTCTACTATCAACATGGCTCATGCGTACAAATGTGTAATATATGTAAATTGAAAATGTTGGCCATAAAATTTATAATTTAAGAAATGATATGTCGGTTTTGTGTTTTTTAATACTTTAATAATAATACTTTTGATGATTCATAAGTTCATTCTAATATAAATAATAGTACGGGCCGGCTCGACCGAGGCTGAACTACCCTTGCACAGAAGATTAACTAAAGTGACAGCATTCATGCTGTCGTGTTTCGTTGGTGAATGCGAGACCGGAGGTTCAAAATTGTATGCATTCGCAAGGAGTATTGCCCTGCGATAGGTCGGTTAACAGGTTAGGTTTTTCTCCAGGCAGAGTAGACTCACTTTGGTAGCCCATACATACAAAAAAGAAGAAAGAAATATATCTCATACACAGCAGTCTGATACCAAACAGAGCCTGTAATATAGAAATCTGAGACTGCTGAGAAACGCACTTAGATAAACATATTTAAATACGTAAAAAAATATTGTGCTCTTCACACAATATTTGTCTTAAGTGGAAATCGAACCCACTGCCTCTGGCTTGACAGTCAGAGTCATCAACCACTAGATTCATAGGCCAGCAATTCCCTACTTAATAAAAATAATGTCAATTGTGATTTCGTATGTTTTTAAAAGGTTAATCCGATTTTGATTGTTTAAATAAATAGTATTATTTGGTTCAGAGGATTAGAGTGTTAGAAGAGAACGGAAGAAGAAAACGCATTATTGCAAACCTCAAATACATTAAGAACAAGAGTAAGCAAATGATTGTATTATTTTTTAGCACCAATGTGACGTGACTTCTGTAAGTTATTACTTACAGGTGTTTCTAGTGTCGTTGCTTCTATTTTATCATTTGGTTCTTCCCTGTTCTCATTGAGACTTTTCTCAAGTTCTTCATTTGACTGTTCGATATTGTCTGAATCCTCAGCTAGTGGTTCAGATACTTTGTCAATACCGTTTGAATTTTGAGGTACTCTGGGTGAACTATTTTGTAGAGCTTCCAGAATTAAAGGCTTGAAAAAATCTTTGAGATGTTCAAAAATGCAGTCTTTTAAGGAGTTTTGGCAACCACTGATTTTTGCATCAGGATATGGCTGAAAAAAGGGACACATTTCTTAAGTTATTCTTATTTATAAACAGAAAGACAAATCCACTGACTTGTCATCAGTGTCTATATGTACTTACCGGTTTTGTACTAAACATTTTAAGAACTGTTTCATAATCTAATTTGATTTGAAGTTCTGGATTTGTGCTAGTATCTCCAGCGTCTATTATGTTAGTCATTGCTTGTTGTTTTTTCAACATAATTTCCCTATCTCCTACATCATTAACATTATTATCATTTACACTATTTTGGACAGTGTTAGTTGATTTTTCTGTAGTTGCAACATCCTGTAATTCCAAATGCTTCGCTGTACAATTTTTTTGTTATGGCTACTTACCACTACAAATAAAACTCTATATCTTATCTTCTACCTTATTTCAGAAACTAAATTGTTTTCATGGTAAAAGAAAAATAGGGCACATCGTTCAACACTTCTATTTATTCTATCGTTTTGTATGACGCTCTTTTATCTTATTCGGTCATTTAGCTAAATAAATAAATAAAATAAATATTTCGGACATCTAAACACACAACGCCATCTAGTCCCAAGATAAGCAGAGCTTGTGTTATGGGGTACTAGACAACTGATACAAATACATATATACTTTTTTTTTTTTTTGTAAATACATACATATTATAGATAGAAAACACACCCAAACTCCGAAACAAATATTTGTAGATCATACAAACATTTGGTCTGACCCGGGAATCGAACCCGAGACCTCATGATCAGCAGTCGCTCAAGCCAACCGCTAGACCAACGAGGCAGATCTTAAGTTATATAAATATATGTACCAGCTGAAATTATCTGTTTGTTTAATTTGTATGTACGGTTTACCGTAATGTACTAAATAAAATAACAATATCTTTATTTATTTCTCCTCACAAAAACAAGATCTTGTGCTACAAGATCATAAATAGAACTTAATGAAAAAACAGTTTTTAGTATATGTGAGGAGCTGGTGTCTATTTTAGGCATAGACCAGTATTACAGATCACCAGGACCTCATCCCACGGTTAAAAAATAACTACAGTAGTGACGTGCACGAAAGTTTATATCTAGTTGATAAGGAGACATACCATAGATAGACATAGGTATATATATAAAACAAAATAAATAAATAAATTTATATTTATGTATAAATTAATTGCTCTTTGGCCTGATATGATTGTATCTATCTTAATTTATAGTGTGTTTGTGTGATGGGAATGGGAAAATGTGTGTGTTTTGTGACTATGTTTATGAAGAGAATGTGTGTATGTGGAGAGTGTAGCGTAGTATACGATAATACGAAATATATTAATGTTTACATACCAGTGTATTTCCAGATAAATTAGCGATTTCAATATTACTGCCACGTTTTATTATATGTCCCTTGAGATTTTCAGTGATTTCTTCATGACCTGACTCTTCTTTTATCGCCAGACCTCCAAATGCACACTTAACTTCTACATCAGGTCCCACATTTTCCTTATTTTCAATTAAGCCATTCTCTGTTTTAGTAACTTCATTAATTGGTTTTACTTCTAATAGCGTTTCTTTACTGATTTTCTTATTCTCTGGGTTTTCAGTACCACTTTGAGACTTCAGAGTATCAACGATTTCCGTGTTGGTTTCATTAGTACCAACAGTTTCTTCGGCTTTCGATACTTGAATATCAATTTGCTGTAATAATCAGATTTTACAATTATTTCGATAGTTTTGATGTTTTTAGTGCGACTTTCTGGGTTTACTTGATCTTTTTTTGTAGCCACGACTCATACTTTTATGCATAATAGACTGGTTTTAATCAAAGAAATGGGGTGAGAGGAGGATAAGGGATTTCATACAAAAATCATCGAAATCATAGAAACAGGGCTGAGAATGTAGTAATACCTCGAAGAGGCCGACATCACGCATTCCTATGTTTATCTTTGGACATCTTGTATAGCTATTAAATTGATATTTTTACACAAAAATAAATTATAATTGGTATCACAGTTTTGGTACTTTAATAAAATCCAAGAAATAAAGTTTTATCAAAAGTAAGAATTTAACAATTCAATTAGTTATATTTATTTATTTACGCAAGCTGTGATTGAGACACAAAAGCACTAAGATTTATACAAGGTGTCATCGAAGACGTGATTTAGACATCTACATTGATATATTCTGGCTGTAACTTACTCCTGTATTCTCGGACACTTCAGCACCTTGAACATCGCAAAGCTCGTCACGTTTTTCGACATCCCTCTGCACTTCTGTGTTTGTGCTAGTTTCAGAACCTTTATTTTCTGCATGTTCATCGATAGCTTGTTCTCGATCACCCTTATTTTCAAAATCTGTTCGTACATTTTCCTTACGCACATGAAAAATGGAGAAACACTTAGACTAAAAATTACTTTTAAAACCATAATTGTTGATTTAAAACTTGAATGTGTCTGTTACGATATGACACTTCAATGTCAAAATTCTTAAAAGTACTTTACTACTATACTACTATAATATGTTTCTGTTAATGTATATTCTATAAGTTAATTGTACCCTACCTGCACTATTACATATTTCTAGATTTTTTTTTATTAGTAGCGTCTGATATTTTCATTACCTCTTGATCTTCTTTATTTGTTTCAGAATGATCATCCAAATTCATTGATAGCTTTACATCTTTTTTTTTGACAACTTAATTATCTCGATAAAGCTATGAAACTCTGAGAAATGGCAAAAAATTGAAACTTACTCGAGCATACGCATCTGAATAATCGTGAGACTCGTGATGTATATTATCTTGAGAGTCTTTGTTTACTTCTGTCGCTAGTTTGGTTCCTTCTTGCTCCTCGGCGTATCCAGGACTAGAAGTTGTGGTTGGATTCGTCATATCTTCCTTTGGCTGCAAAATATTATTAATGTTAATTGTGAGAGCCATGCTTTGACACAATAGCAATTTTTTCATTGTCTTTCATCAACTGAATGTTAGCGAAGGCTCAAACTTCTCTGTAGCACAACCAATACTAGTAATATAAAATGCAAATTGACGATAAGTTTTTGACTTACTGGTTGTGTTTTATCTTCTACAGATCTACCTTCACTGTCTTCTGTAAGAACAACGTTATATTCTATGTCCTGTGTTTCAATATTTTCTTTTTCTTTTTCAGTGCCAGGTTTCTCAATCTCATCCTTCTCTGCTTTGTCAAACAGATCTGAATTCTGCTTCGCTGTTTTGTTAACTGTGTCTGCTACCTGGAGTATTCAAAATAATATGATTGTTAAAACGAATTTAAAGAAGGTACTTCTCGTAACTTTTGTTGTTATTAACTTTCAATTCTCGATCACGTTCAATTAGACGCTTATTGTTTAGAGTTTTCTTCTTTGAAATATTTATTGAGGTTCTTTTTTTTTTGAAGACAACTCTCGCGTGATATACATAAATCTTGTGTCGCAGGGGACTTTACGAACATACATGAAGCATTATACATTTACAAACATACTATGAATAACAGTTAGTGGATCACACAAAATGTTGTCCCATGTGGGATTTGAACCCACATCACTTAAGGCTGTAGGAAGAGGCGTGCGACCGTTTAAACCATTAGGTCAACCGTGTAGTCTGTCAGACCGTCAAAACTCACCCTAGTGGTTGAATAATTCAAACGTAATAATTTAGTTTTCTGTAATTGGTTACAGCCACCTATAGACCAAGTGTCTATAGGTGCATTGATTTTGGCTGTAACTTACTTGTATATTCTCGGGTACTTCAGCGCTTTGAATATCGCACTCGTCTTTACGTGTCACTACGTTCCCCTGAATTTCTTCGTTTGGGCTACTTTCGGTACTTTTATTTTCTGCTTGTTCTGCTTTTATTAGACCTTCATCATTCTTAGTTTCAATATCTGATTGCACATTTTCCTTAGTGTCTTCCTGACTCTTCTCTATGTTCATTTTTTGATTAGATGATCTTCCTTCTATAGGTGTTTGGACCTGCTATTCAGTTAAATTTATTAACAATTTAATCATATATTATCTGTCTCATAATTCATCCCCAACACGATCGTTAGTTTATAACCTCGACACACATATGGGTAAAATATTTAAACATTAACGGGTTTTGTGAACTAAAGGTGAATTGGGTCCAATTCACAATACTGGGTATACTTATCACCACAGCATGCGTGTATTACTGCAATTAGTTGACCTTGAAAAACCAACGTTCCAGCGCTCTTGATAGCACGAGATTTTAGATCTTGGTGTGTATGCTATATTACATTTAAATAACTTCAAGACATTATCAAAATTAGACCTAAAATCCAACGAAATTTTCTTACTTCAGACCATGGGAAAACCCACAGTCTTCATGGAACATAATATATTTATTACTTACCGGTTGTATTTCATTTCCTGTCTCTTGATTGCGCTTAGCGAGATCTTCGTTACTTTTTGTATCCTCAGTTTTATTTTTTGCTGCTTCTTTTACAGTTTGACCTTGTTTTATATTTTCAGGCAAAAGAGCTGGAGACTTATTATGGTCAGCTTTTTCATTTTTCATCTGTAATTTTCAAGGTCGTTACTTACAGAATATAAAAAATGTCACGCGTGTTTCATAGACGGAGCAGAGACGATTGATCTCCACGTATTGCGGTCTTGATAGACTTTTTTGGTTTCATTCATATTCATCAATCTTTGCATGGGTTACTTATTTCTAATCCGATCCTACTACTATATAAACGCGAAAGTTTGTAAGTATAGATGGATGGATGTATGTTTGTTACTCTTTTACGCAAAAACTACTGAACGGATGTGGATGAAACTTGACAGTAATATAGCTTTTACATCAGAATAACACACAGGCTTGCCGCGATAATCTACATCTACGCGGACGGAACCGCGGGCAAAAACTAGTAAGGTTATAATGTTACCTCTGTGTGTACATAATTAGTACCTCTTTATATGAACCTGCCAAAGTGGCTCTCCTCTGCCTAATGGAAAGTATGAGCAGAATCCAAGAGTAGTGGTCACCATATTCAAACAACCCCCGCATAATATACATAAATCTTGTGTCGCAGGGGACTTTACGAGCATACATGAAGCATCACACATTTACAAACATACTATGAATAACAGTTAGTGGATCACACAAAATGTTGTCCCATGTGGGATTTTAACCCACATCACTTAGGGCAGTAGGAAGAGGCGTGCGACCGTTTAAACCATTAGGTCAACCGTGTAGTCTGTCAGACCGTCAAAACTCATCCTAGTGGTTTAATAATTCAAACGTAATAGTTTCGTTTTCTGTAATTGATTACAGCCACCTATAGACCAAGTGTTTATAGGTGCATTGATTTTGGCTGTAACTTACTTGTATATTCTCGGGTATTTCAGCGCTTTGAATATCGCACTCGTCTTCACGTGTCACTACGTTCCCCTGAATTTCTTCGTTTGGGCTATTTTCGGTACTTTTATTTTCTGCTTGTTCTGCAACTGTTAGACCTTCCTCATTCTTAGTTTCAATATCTGATTGCTCATTTTCCTTAAAGTCTTCCTGACTCTTCTCCATGTTCATTTTTTGATTAGATGATCTTTCTTCTATAGGTGTTTTGACCTGTTTGAGAATTAAATTTTTTTAATTTACAATTTAATCGTATATTATCTATCTCATAATTTGGGTCCTATTGATGATACTGGGTATACTTATCACCAAAGCATGCGTATATTGCTGCAATTAGTAGTACCTTGAAAAACCAACGTTCCAGCGCTCTCAGAAGATTTTAGATCTTGGTGTGTATGCTATGTTACATTAAAAAACCTTCAAGACATTATCAAAATAAGACCTGCTCTAGCTAGAGCCATTCTATATTATTTAGAGAGGTGTATATTGCTCATTGTGTCGATTTCTCCACAGCAGCTCTGTAGTAAGACCTGGCAACTCTAAGAGCAATGAGAGCATTATTGTAAATATCTCCAGTTACGTTACGCTTCTTTATGCCATTTAGTTTTTTACGAGCTTTCCGATGGATTCTACGTAATTCGACCAATTTATAGTTCCACCAATCACATCTACGAGTGCTAGAGATAGATCCGCAGCCTGTACAAACATCAGCACAATATGTGAAAGTGTCTGACAATATGTCTGCGCTTTCCTTAGCTGATAGACAACTGCGAGTGAAGTCTTTGTCATATACTGCAAAGAGTGAACCAGCTAAAGCCCAATTTGCTTTTTTTAGTTTTATATCTAAAATTGTACGGAGTTCTTAGTGGATGTTGTGCAACCATTGGTATGAATTCGTACACGAGAAAGCGGAGATCACTACAGGCTGCGTCCGGTAGGACATGCCATCCAGATATCGATACGTCGCCGCGCGTAAGCGTCACGTCAATAGAAGATTCACCCATGGGGCTGCAAAAAGTTGGTGGTGCATCAGGGGTATTGTGAATAGTAAGATTCATTTCCGCAATAAAATCTTCAACCGCACAGCGCCGGGCCATGTCAGTTGAACGCAACTTGTCATACCATAAAGTAGAAGATGCATTGACATCAGCGCCAATGATAATTTTGTGTCCCACGAGGGACCGCAAAACGAAACGTAAATGATGTAGATGAGGATCAATGGGATGTGAAAACTGAAAATAACAGCTCAGTACATAAACCTTACAGGTGGAGGGTGAAATCTCAGCAACGGCGCAGTGTGACGTCATAAGGTTACGCAAAGATGTTACCGTAAAATTAGAACTTGCAACATATATCCCAGCCCGTGACCGGCCATCTAGTTGTACTACATTGTTCCGCAAGCGAGCGCTTTGATATTGCTCTTGTATAAGGACAATGTCTAACTTTTGTTCCAAAACTACATTGTCTAATTCTGACGTAGCTATTTTATCATTATGAAGGTTTAACTGGCCTATTGAGATATTATCCATTATTAATTAAGTACTACATTTACTAAATTGCTGCTGTAAAACTATTCAGTAATTAGTACTAAGATTAGCTGCTCTAATTTAAGTTTATATGTGAAGCAGTCCTGTGATCCACATCGATGGTCACATGGTTTTTTGTACCGGCTGCATTGTGCGCATTTCGGTTTAAAATCTGATGTGTCCTGAATCGAACAAGCTCTTATATCGTGGCTGGCGCCGCAATTGGCACAGTTATAGTCAGACTCCCTACAACTATCACGACCACTAAGCGATGAAATACTCCCGCCCGAGTCCGAAGCCCTAATTCTTTCTGTTCTACTGTCTTTTGACTATAAATTTGCTGGCGATATTCTACAAAACAATCCCTTTCCGGTTGGTGTTAAATATTCGTTTGTTCCACCGAGATCCGGCAACTCGCCAACAACCAACATGGTCAAATAAAGACACACCAGGTAAAAGAAAAATCAATAAAGATAACTTCAAAATCAAAAAAGATGAAATGAAAATTAATACAAACAAAATATTACTCCTACCCACTTTAATAATATACTAAAATTACTTACCGATAGCCGTAATAAAGGAAACTAACACAGTATTTGTATTTAAAAGGGTAAAAACTTACAGATTATTTGTTTAAAAACACTATATACAACCTTAAACCGCCCACAAACTGGGAAACAGTCGCGAGAATACACAAAAAACATTATTTAAATTATCACAACGCAACGTCACACGTTAACCGCTCGGTGCCGCGAAGGGAAGTTAAAACGAATTTAAAGAAGGTACTTCTCGTAACTTTTGTTGTTATTAACTTTCAATTCTCGATCACGTTCAATTAGACGCTTATTGTTTAGAGTTTTCTTCTTTGAATTATTTATTGAGGTTTTTCTTTTTTTTTAAAGACAACTCACGCATAATATACATAAATCTTGTGTCGCAGGGGACTTTACGAGCATACATGAAGCATCATACATTTACAAACATACTATGAATAACAGTTAGTGGATCACACAAAATGTTGTCCCATGTGGGATTTGATCCCACATCACTTAGGGCAGTAGGAAGAGGCGTGCGACCTTTTAAACCATTAGGTCAAGCGTGTAGTCTGTCAGACCGTCAAAACTCACCCTAGTGGTTTAATAATTCAAACGTAATAGTTTCGTTTTCCGTAATTGATTACAGCCACCTATAGACCAAGTGTCTATAGGTGCATTAATTTTGGCTGTAACTTACTTGTATATTCTCGGGTACTTCAGCGCTTTGAATATCGCACTCGTCTTCACGTGTCACTACGTCACCCTGAATTTCTTCGTTTGGGCTATTTTCGGTACTTTTATTTTCTGCTTGTTCTGCTATTGTTAGACCTTCATCATTCTTAGTTTCAATATCTGATTGCTCATTTTCCTTAAAGTCTTCCTGACTCTTCTCCATGTTCATTTTTTGATTAGATGATCTTTCTTCTATAGGTGTTTTGACCTGTTTGAGAATTAAATTTATTAAAAATGTAATCATATATTATCTGTCTCATAAGTTATCCCCAACACGATCGTTAGTTTTTAATCATGCGATTAATTTTATTAAATGCTTTACAAAACAGAGAATTCCTATCGTCTGTTGATCTATAACTTTAGACTCCACATACATAAAAGACGGTCTTGAATATTGTCTTTGGTGACATAATGACCCGCGATTGAATTTAGACACACACATGCGTAAAAATATTTAAACATTAACGGGTTTTGAGAACTAAAGGTGAATTGGGTCCAATTCATGATACTGGATATACTCATCACTACAGCATGCTTGCATTGCTGCAAATAGTTGACCTTGAAAAACCAACGTTCCAGCGCTCTTGATAGCAGGAGGTTTTAGATCTTGGTGTGTGTGCTATATTACATTTAAATAACTTCAAGACATTATCAAAATAAAACCTAAAATCCAACGTTTTCTCACTTCAGACCATGGGAAAACCCACAGTCTTCATGGAATATAATATATTTATTACTTACCGGTTGTATTTCATTTTCTGTCTCTTGCTTGCGCTTAGCGAGATCTTCGTTACTTTTTGTATCCTCAGTTTTATTTTTAGCTGCTTCTTTTACAGTTTGACCTTGTTTTTTATTTTCAGACAAAAGAGCTGGAGACTTATTATGGTCAGCTTTTTCATTTTTCATCTGTAATTTTCAAGGTCGTTACTTATAATAATAATAATAAATCGCTTTATTGTACACCAGATAACTAAGTACATAACTTAAAGCTAGGTAGGTCGGTAGTACAACTGGCGGCCTTATTGCTCAATGGCAATCTCTTCCAGGCAACCGGGGACTTACAGAATATAAAAAATTGCACGCGTGTTTCATAGACGGATAGCAGAGACGATTGATCTCCACGTATTGCGGTCCTGATAAACTTCTTTGGTTTCATTCATATTCATCAATCTTTGCATGCGTTACTTATTTCTAATCCGATCCTACTTATATATAAACGCGAAAGTTTGTAAGTATAGATGGATGGATGTTAGTTACTCATTCACGCAAAAACTACGGAAAGGATGTGGATGAAACTTGGCAGTAAAATAGCTTATACATCAGAATAACACATAGGCTACTATTTGCCGCGATAATCTACATATACGCGGACGGAGCCGCGGGCAAAAACTAGTAAGGTTATAATTTTACCTCTGTGTGTACATAATTAGTACCTCTTTATATGAGCCTGCCAAAGTGGCTCTACTCTGCCTAATGGAAAGTATGAGCAGAATCCAAGAGTAGTGGTCACCATATTCAAACAACCCCCGCATAATATATATAAATCTTGTGTCGCAGGGGACTTTACGAACATACATGAAGCATCATACATTTACAAACATACTATGAATAACAGTTAGTGGATCACACAAAATGTTGTCCCATGTGGGATTTGATCCCACATCACTTAGGGTCTATAGGTGCATTGATTTTGGCTGTAACTTACTTGTATATTCTCGGGTACTTCAGCACTTTGAATATCGAACTCGTCTTCACGAGTCACTACGTCCCCCTGAATTTCTTCGTTTGGGCTATTTTCGGTACTTTTATTTGCTGCTTGTTCTGCTGTTGTTAGACCTTCATCATTTTTAGTTTCAATATTTGATTGCACATTTTCCTTAGCGTCTTCCTGACTCTTCTCTATGTCATTTTTTTGATTAGGTGATCTTTCTTCTATAGGTTTTTTGACCTGTTTGAGAATTAAATTTATTAACAATTTAATCATATATTATCTGTCTCATAATTCATCCCCAACACGATCGTTAGTTTATAACCTCGACACACATATGGGTAAAATATTTAAACATTAACGGGTTTTGTGAACTAAAGGTGAATTGGGTCCAATTCACAATACTGGGTATACTTATCACCACAGCATGCGTGTATTACTGCAATTAGTTGACCTTGAAAAACCAACGTTCCAGCGCTCTTGATAGCACGAGATTTTAGATCTTGGTGTGTATGCTATATTACATTTAAATAACTTCAAGACATTATCAAAATTAGACCTAAAATCCAACGAAATTTTCTTACTTCAGACCATGGGAAAACCCACAGTCTTCATGGAACATAATATATTTATTACTTACCGGTTGTATTTCATTTCCTGTCTCTTGATTGCGCTTAGCGAGATCTTCGTTACTTTTTGTATCCTCAGTTTTATTTTTTGCTGCTTCTTTTACAGTTTGACCTTGTTTTATATTTTCAGGCAAAAGAGCTGGAGACTTATTATGGTCAGCTTTTTCAGTTTTCATCTGTAATTTTTAAGGTCGTTACTTACAGAATATAAAAATGTCGCGCCTGTTTTATAGACGGATGGCAGAGACGATTAATCTCAACGTATTGCGGTCCTGATAGCCTTTTTTGGTTTCATTCATATTCATCAATCTTTGCATGTGTTACTTATTTCTAATCCCATCCTACTATCCTATCCCATCCTACTAATATATAAACGCGAAAGTTTGTAAGTATAGATGGATGGATGTTTGTTACTCTTTCACGCTAAAACTACTGAACGGATGTGGATGAAACTTGACAGTAATATAGCTTATACATCAGAATAACACATAGGCTACTATTTGTCGCGATAATCTACATATACGCGGATGGAGCTGCGGGCAAAAACTAGTAAGGTTATAATGTTACCTCTGTACGTACATAATTAGTACCTCTTTATATGAACCTGCCAAAGTGGCTCTACTTTGCTTAATCCCTCAGATGCCCAAATTCTCTCTTAAGACGCAGTCAACTTTCGTCTATAGTGTCCAACGCCAGTCACTGGCCGCATTTGCCCAATAAACTTTACCCCGTGACATGTTTATGACAAAATGACGTACCATCTGAGGGACTAATGGAAAGCATGAGCAGAATCCAAGAGTAGTGGTCACCATATTCACTGGGAATGTATGCAATAAAACAGCATGGTGACTCACACTATGGAGGCCTAGAAAGATGATTCTGGTGGGCCTCCGGGCTCGCACTTACTAAAGAAATACGATAGCTGTCATTTAGGTAGGCCTTCTGAGAGAGGATAATACCGCCACGGTAGAGCCGACGCGTTTCAGCGTAGCTTTACTTATTTGTATTTATATATCAGAATGAGGGTATCAGAATAATAAAATTATTACAAATATATGTCACAATCGAACGGTACCATGAGTCAGGTGAGGTAGGGACGATATCTGTGTCTATGATTGTGATCTTCACATTAACATTTATTCTTGAGGGAAATCCAACCTATAATAAAGGTCAGTCAAAAAAAAAATACCATTTTTTCTTCATTTGTTTGTCTTTTCTCTTGTTTTTTGTTTTCTTGTCTAGTCTTGCCTCCTGACTGTTTTCCTTTATCCTCCTCTTTGCTTTTAGGGCCTCGCTTTTTAGTCATCGTATCCTATAAAAAAGGGTCTTAATATAGTCATTTTAGAGAAAACTAAATGAGCCCCATGGTGTGGGTACCTTTACAACCTTTAAAACAACCACGGGTATGGTATATTCTTTCTTTTTTTGTGAAATAAAGGGCAAACGAGAAGACGAATTGCCTAATGGTAAGCGATTACCGCCGCCTATGGACACCCGCAATACCAGAGGCGTAACAAGTGCGTTGCCGGTCTTATTCCACTTTGTTCACCTTAGTAATATCACCTAGGTCAAATAAGGACGGCCAAAAGTCTTCTTACTTTTTAATCATCTCGTGTAATTTTATCACCCAGAAGTTACTTTAGTGAAAACTAGAACTAACTATGGTAAAAATAATATAACCTATGCGAGTGCTCAGTTACACAATCATTTACCAAGCTCTATTAGAGAAGAAAAAAATTTAAATCTATTCAAAACTTTATTAAAAACCCACCTGCTTAGCAAATATACTAAATAAAAAGTACAAACAAGTTATATGTTTAGGTATATGCGTTTTAAAAATAAACTATTTTCACATTTAAAATAATAAATAATGTTAACATTTATATTGATCAACTAACTTCCCAATTTCAATACTCAACTGAATTTATTAACCGTCAGTACCTGTAACGTATCTAGTGACTTGCTATCTTTGTGTTCTTTGCATTGTATTGGGCTAATGTAGGTAGCATAAAAATATTTCATTTCTGATAACTAACTGTCTATGTATGTTTACCCACATTCACATGTTTTAAGAGTGGAGTTACTGCGTTAATGGTGCATTTTTGTTTGAAATGTAATTACCAATGAACCATGAGGTAACCAAATTGTAGCTCTTGCAAAATAAGTTTAATTAGTGCAGTAGAGGTAAATTATTTCTTATTTCTTGTTCCTTAACTTTTTTATTTTTCTTTTTTGTCCCGGAATATGTATTTATTTTATACTAACAATGTTAATGCATGCTCGTCGAAATGTTGTGTGGATAACAATCTATATGTTCTCATTTAAGTGAATGTACAAATTCTTATGAGAATAAATATTTCTGAAACCAAAAAAACTCTTGTCGGAGGACGGGTGTCATTGTCCCTTCAACACAAAGGGAGGACTCTCCGGCCAGGCTAAGTGACTATGTCTGGCGGACCACGGCCCAAAAGATGAAGTTTGGATGATGAAATATGATAAAAGTCGCGACAACTTCCATATCGCGATTCAGGATTAGTAATTATTCCGAAGTTCATTACTACGTAGTCTGGTCTATCTACGGTAGATGGCGCTACAGTGTGTTTCTGTTTTAATTGTACGTGGAAGTCACCACACTCTTAAATTTACAGACTAGTTAACATTTAAATAACTTTAATGATCAACAATAATTATAAGTCCCATGTCCATTAGGATACACTACCTCGCTCTACCAATGGATCAAATAGCGCTATGATATTCACTGTGATACACCATTGGTCTCTCTGTGTGGATCCTGAAATACTTACCTCAACTCAATTTTATGCCGTACAAAATCAATATGAATCGAATAGCATTCCGGTAATTTGGAAAGATCTGAACTGATGTTATTTCTGCCGAAAAAAAATGTAGGTGCAAACAATTCAAAATCTGTCCAGCCGTTCCAGAGATTAGCCAAATACACAGATATTTCTTGTTTTTTTAACCCCGACGCAAAAAGAGGGGCGTTAAAATTTCGACGTCGATGTCTGTCTGTCTGTGTGTATGTGTCTGTCTGTGGTATCCTAGCTCTCAAACGGATGAACAGATTTCGATGCGGTGTTTTTCATTTGAAAGCCAGTTTCCTTGCGGTGGTTATTAGTTATGTTTGGTTAATATCGGTCCAGCAGTGTATGTGTATCAGCTCTTTTCCTAAATGATGCAAGGCATTTTGGTGTATGATTACTCGATTAAGTGCTTTCCGCGTGCTAGTATAATAGTTAAATGATAAATTAACTGATAACTTCGACTTGATGCTGCGTAGCGGGTTTTTCTAATTTTTAATTTATGATAATATCTAGTTATCGAGTACTTTCATAAGCGTTTAGTTAAAAACTGTTAATTTTAAATTACAAACAGACACTTCAACTTTATTTATTTACATGGATATATGACTGCCTCGTTGGTCTCGCGGTCGGCGTGTGCGACTGCTGATTATGAGGTCTCGGGTTCGATTCCCGGGTCGGACTAAATGTTTGTATGATCTACAAATATTTGTTTCGGAGTTTGGGTGTTTTCTATGTATAATATGTATGTATTTACAAAAAAAAAGTATATATGTATTTGTATCAGTTGTCTAGTACCCATAACACAAACTCTGCTTAGCTTGGGACTAGATGGCGTTGTGTGTTAGATGTCCGAAATATAGATTTAGAATAGCTGACACACGACGCCATCTAGCTTCAAAGTAAGTAAAGCTTATATTGATAGCTAGATTGACTGATAGAATGCCTGTAGACCTTTTTTTTTGTAAATACATACGTATAATCTATACAAATAAATAAAGTTGGAGTGTCTGTTTGTAATAATAAAATAACAGCTTTTTAATCAATGTATATGTATATATACACGATACATATACCAAAAATGTAGTTAAAAAAAGTTTTGTGTGTCTGTCGGTCTGTCTGTCTGTTTGTTCCGGGTAATCTCTGGAACGGCTGGACGGATTTTGACGGGACTTTCACTGGCAGGTAGCTGATGATCCGGGGAGTAACTTAGGCTACTTTTTTTAGACTAACTTTGTCCCGCGGCGTTACTCGCGGTACAACAAAAACCGCGGGTAACACCGCGGGGTTCAGCTAGTACCTACATATAATACATCTAAATTGCGAAAAAAATATTTGCAGAAAATCAGGGTTGATATGATTTAAATCTTTAATATAAATCATATCAATCAAAACATATCAAAAAAATATTTGCAGATAATCAGGGTTGATATGATTTACTTCATTAAATTTTTAGGCAGTGTCAGAACCTGACACTACTTCCTACTACTACCGCTCGGCAACGGGCGTGTTTGGCAGTGATTGCCAATCACTGCCAAACACGCCTTCGAGGGGGGCCTCCAGATTGGGAGGTGCCGGAGCCATTTGGCTCCGGAGGGAAGGGAGGGGGCATTCCCCAGGCGCAGTGCGTCTAGCGTCTAGCGTCTGTGTAGCTTTTCCTTTAATTTACAGATGCCATAATTTTCTGAGTTTAATGTCCTCCGACAACAGGATGCCCTTGGCAGTAGACTCCCTCCAGCGATTCAGCTCATTGCCAGGCGCCCGTTCCTCAGGGTGCACCACGTGGAGGTTCCCGGCCTCGCCCTCCAGGAATCTGACATTCTGGATTAACGAAAGGCTACTTTAAAAAAAAATTGGAGCCGAAACCGATCAAAACGCAGACGAAACCCGCGGGCAACAGCTAGTATTATAAAAGCGAAAGTTTGTAAGAATGAATGGATGGATGCTTGTTACTATTTCTCGCAAAAACTACTGAACGGATTTGGATGAAACTTTACAGTAATATAGCTTATACATCAAAATAACACATAGGCTACTATTTGCCGCGATAACCGGCATACACGCGGGATGAGCCGCGGGCAACAATTACTGCAACAATTAAAAAAACAATGCTGAATAGTGACCATCACGACAGCACAAAGGCTGGTTATTTTAATTTGGTCGTCTGTGAGAGAGTAGTGTCGCCTGATCGAGCCCGGTCGTACTGATATCAGCGTGCCTCTACTTTCTCTCCACTCCCCTTCCTCCACTTCGTCATCAATCGTCAAAAATTAACAAATGTAAAATAACAAAACACAAAAACAAGTGATTCCAAACTGAACTGAGTCTGAAATGTAATAACTACATTGTTGATAAATACACTATTAAAGTTCTAAATATATACATATTGTGTGATAAACGCAATCGTTTGTTGTGGGTGTAATTTATCTAAAACGAACTGAGACGTACTTCGTCCTTTTTTTTATTATTCCTGCCATTGTTATTCGTAATTCATATCAAAATTATCAAAAAGCTTGTTTTTATTATTTACTAGCAACCCGCCCCGGTTTCGCACGGGTTCTTTACGCAAAATATAGTATGGAGTATGTCATACTAGGGAGTTGTGGCTATCTAATAGTGTGATGCGAACTTGAACGTCAGTATCAAATATATTAAATAACTAGCTGAACGCCGCGGTGTTACCCGCGGTTATTGTCGTACCGCGTGTAACGCCGCGGGACAAAGTTAAGCTAAAAAAAGTAGGCTAAGTTACTCCCCGGATCATCAGCTACCTGCGAGTGAAAGTTCCGTCAAAATCCGTCCAGCCGTTCCAGAGATTACCCGGAACAAACAGACAGAAAAGACAGACAGACATACAATTTTTTTTAACTACATTTGGTATATGTACCGTGTATACATACATATGCATTTAATAAAAAGCGGTTATTTTAATTTTACAAACAGACACTCCAATTTCATTTTGTATAGATTAGTAGGTATTATTATTTTTACTTACAAAACCGATAAATTTAGTTTTTCTTCTCTTCTCTCTGTTTTGATTTATAAAAACAAATAACCACCTGCGATATATTATTTAATATATTAAATACTTTTCATTCAATAAACAGATGGGAGGAGATTGTTTCTATTCGGAACTTGGACTATTATTAATTTTCACTCCAAACGCTAGTTTTACGGGAGATTGTAGCCTTTTGAATTTTAAAGGCAATTAATTCTAAGGATAGTAAAGGAATTTCGGTAAAGAACCAGTTACACAAAGCGTTGCCAGTGAATATGATACATGTGATCAAACCAAAAATTTACTGTTATGAGTCTTGTAGGTACCGTTGCATAGACTCAGTTTAGGCGGACACATTTATTTTAGTAATGCAATAAACCTACTTTTACATTATTTTTTTGCGTCGGAATTTCAGGAGGCATTTCAAGAATGCAAAATTCTATGGGATCATGTATTGCTTTTGTTTATTCACAATTGTGTCAACAGAGTAATAGGAAATAATCAATTCATTTATTTTATCGACTTGCTCATAAAACTAAAACAGTACAACCACTCATTCGGCAGATATTGTTGCTCAGATCTTGTATTGTCCTGTCTAATGCCTCAATTGACGATTTGTGAGACTTAGTAAAAGCTATAAAAAAAGTAAATCTTCAGTAATGCTTTTACGCTTACAGTTTCCTCATAATTTTCTTTAATACAAACCTTGTCCTGACAATAGATAATACATAAAAAGAATTATCCAATCTGGTGCATTCGATCGGAAGTTATGTGCATACGTACATTTCAGCGATTCATTTTTATTTATATAGATAGATAGATAGAAGACTAAGTGAACCCCGAGGTGTTACCCGCGGTTATTGAACTACTAAGGTAACGCCGCGGGGCGAAACTAGTCTAAAAAAGTTACCTCAGTTACTCCTTATATCATTAGCTACCTATCAGTGAAAGTCCCGTCAAAATCGGTCTAACCGTTCCAAAAATTAGCCGGAACAAACACACCGAAGAAAAAAAATTTTTTTTTTTTACGTTTATACATACTTATGCATTTATTTTAATATTACAAACAGACACTCCAATTTCAATTTGTATAGATGTATAGATAAATTACACACAGTATATAATCCAGATAGGAATCGAACTGAGGGCCCCGTGGCAGTTAAGATCATTAACCATCAGATCAATATTTCACGCAATACTCACTGTTTTATCATAATATTGGCACAAATGAACTTACTGAGTTTTAACTTTGAACACGGCTACTTTGACACATATATTATTGATAGTCACGTAAGTAGAACTGAACTTGAATAATAATAAATCAAACAATTCGCACGACAACCGACCCGGCCTGTGGTTTAGGCGTTACTATCAAACCCCAAAGCGTTCTACAAAATATTTATCATTTACACGCTTCTTTTGCTACTTCATATAGAGAACCTATTCTGTTAAAACTGACTCCTCTGGAAGGAGTGTTGTGAAATGAAATCAAATCATTAATTCCGCAATTAGGTCACAAGAGCACTTTTGCAAATGAAAACTTAAACAGATGAGTTCAGCCTTTCCTAACTGGACTAGCCCTGAAAAGAACAAAAGGAACCAAACTCAGGAATAATCGTCTCTTTTAAAGCCCAGCCAATATTCTCAATATTTAAAAGATATTCTATCACAAGAAAAGCGATAATTATAATTCGAGTCACAACTATCATAAATTGATGAAAAAAATATAAATGTGTGTTCTAAATGGATTTTAGCCTTTTAAGTATCGTTAGATTATTATTTATTGCGAAGATTGACACTGATATTTATTTATGCACTAGCTGACCGATCAAACGTTATTTTGCAATAAAAAATATTTAAGGATGGGTCACCCTTACTATTTAGGGGTATGAAAAATAGATGTTGTCCGATTCTCAGACATATCCAATACGCACACAAAATATCGTAAGAATCGGTCAAGCCGTTTCGGAGGAGTTTAACTACAAACACCGCGACACGAGAATTTTATATATCTATCTGTATATATAAAAGAGGAAGGTGACTGACTGACATATCCAGAGATCAACGCACAGCCCAAACCGCTGAACCTACAATCCTGAAATTTTGCATGTAGGTTCTTTATATAACGTAAGTGAGCACTAAGAAAGGAATTTTGGAAATTCCAACCCTAAAGGAGTAAATCAGGGGATGAAAGTCTGCGTGAGCAAAGTCGCGTGCAAAAGCTAGTCTATACAAATAAATAAAATTGAAGTGTCTGTTTGTAATATTAAAATAACAGCTTTTTAATCACTGCATGTGTATGTATACCCGATACATATATCAAAAATGTAGTAAAAATTTTTTTTGTCTGTCTGTCTGTCTGTATGTCTGTTTGTTCCGGGTAATCTCTGGAACGGCTGTACGGATTTTGACGGGACTTTCACTGGCAGGTAGCTAATGATCCGGGGAGTAATAGGCTACTTTTTTTAGACTTACTTTGTCCCGCGGCGTGTCTCGCGGTATAACAATAACCGCGGGTAGCACCGCGGGGTTCAGCTAGTTAGAAATAAAATCAAGTACATATATTCAAGCACGTCAGGCTTTATGACCAGAAGGTGCTTTGCCCACAACTCACTCTGAGAAGGAATGGCGAAAGTCGAAACAAACCAGAGATGTCTTTTTTTAGTCTGTGAACATTGGTTTTTATAAACTATGCAAGTACAGTATAGTTCCTGGGTTGGCATTTGAAGAAAATATATTTCTTTACTTTCTTCATATATAATTCAGCCTCCACATAAGACTAAATAAACTAAATTAAAAATCTTTTTTAATAAACAAATTTTTGGAATTATTGGAATTCCCTCATAAAGTATTTCGTCGAGACGAATCAAACGAGTCTAAACTTGATGGTGTTGCGACGTTTCTTTACAGAGTTCCTATGCCCACCTTCCAGCTTCAGCATAAGCTCAGCTTTACCTCATCATAATATTGCATTGTTACGCTGTATGTGCAAAATTTCAGCAAGATCGGATGAATACGTCAACCTCAAAATTGTCTTGCAAGACTCCATCTTAACATACCTACATACATTGCAAGTTAAGTTTAAGCGGTTGCCACGTCTCTCTCTTCTGCGCTAGTGTCGTGTGTTCAAATCCCACATGGAACAACACTTTGTGCGATTCACAAATTATTGCTCTTAGCTCTTAGTCTCAATCTGCTGGAGTCTGTGTTTTTTTTTTGTCCGCTTCATGTATTTTTGCAAAGTCCCCGACACAGAATATTTATTCCAAATGCGGGTGTTGTCTGTTTGAGAAAGAAAAAAAAATGAAAAGATGAAATACAAAAAAATAAATGTAATATCTATCACTTTCAAACACAACAATAGTAAATGTGGGAGTAAGCATGTCAATTTGACAAATTTGTTTGGAATTGTTTTTCTATGAGACTGCCAAAGTCTCATAGAAACTACTCTACTCTGCCTGTTGGAAATCATACTTTTCAAATGCAGACAATGCAACATGGTGACCCAAGGCGCGGCGATGGCGGCTTATTGAGATGCTTCTGTATCATTGAAACTAAACACGACAGCACGAATGTTGCCATTTTAGTTTTGACTTCCATGTGAGGATAGTACCGCCCCGGTCGAGCCGGTGTGCTCGTGCTGAAATTAACGATGCTCTGCTACTGCCATTTAAAATTGATATTGATAATACTCAAGGTAGTAGAGCCACGCTGATTATAGCACGAACGGGCCGGCTCGACCGGGGCGGTACTACCCTCGCACAGAAAATCAACGTAAAATGACAGCGATCATGCTGTCGTGTTTCGTTGGTGAATGCGAGACCGGAGGCCCAATGATTCAGAAGCATCACTAGCCCATCATTGTGTGGGTCACCATGCTGCATTGTTGCATTGTCTGCATTTACAGTATTGTGACCACCACTCTTGGATTCTGCTTATGCTTTCTATCAGGCAAAGGAGAGTGATTTTGTCAAGGTCAAACATAAAAAATTAAAATTAAAAACAACTTAATTCTCAAAATGTTATTGGAATTTTATTGTGGAATCGCACACTCCGGCGTCGGAGAGACTCGTTCATTTTTATAATCTAGTCGTTGGCAAAAAGAGTTGATCTTTATTTCTAGTGATGATATCACGAACGTTGCTAAACTTTGTGAATAAATGAATATTTTTCTTTACATTGCATAAATGTATTGGAAGCGACTATCGTGATACCATTTTTTTTAAACCTATTCATCAGTTATATCTAATCATCAGCTTATAGCTAAGATTACAAATTGCGTGAATGTCTCACTTCTACGACACAAAGATTTTTAATTTTGAACTTTACCTTCTTTGAATTAATAATATCAAATATAATATAATTATTACTATTGTTGGTTTGCATTTTATTTTTTATTTTTTATGGAGGAGGCTGGCAATCGAGCAGACGTTTCGCCTGATGGTAAGCGATTACCGCCGCCCATGGACAATTGCAAACCAGAGGCGTCACAAGTGCGTTGCCGGCCTTTGGGGGATAGCGAGGGGAGATAGGGGGAGAGTGTTTGGGTTATAGGCCTCCGGTATCCTCACTCACTCGGTGAAACACAGCGCAAGCACTATTTCACACCGGTTTTCTGTGAGGCCGTGGTATCACTCCGGTTGAGCCGGCCCATTCATGCCGAAGCGTGGATTTCCCACGATAATTTTTAAAATTTTTGAAAATTATTAAGTATTTATACTTTATCCGTGTGATCAGAATACAAAGTGTCACTACTCTTGTTTATCCTGTTGGTGCTGTAAGAGCTAAACTGTAAACTACGTAGAACAAAGTATCGCAAAAAGGGAAGAAAAACTGTGTGATTGTGTGGGTATTGCCATTAATATTTCAAAAATTGTAATCTAATCAGATTCTTTACATAACATACAATAAATACTTATTGGTTTGCGTCGGTAACATCTAAAGATTAAAGAAACAAGGTAATGTAGAAACAGATATTGACAATTAGTTGAACATTTGAGGTTTGGATTTACGTCATTAGATAAGGCACTTTAGAGCTAACGTGTCAGCTAATAAAAGTGCTTACCGCCCCTTAACATCTACAACTCCGGAATTGTATTACCGACTTTTGAGGATTTGCCGGCCCTGGATTTTAGGGGTCATTCAATAAGCGCAAGCCTGAGGGTGACAGGTGAGGACATTTGTCACCTAGGCTGGAGGCCCAGGTGGCGCTGCTATGGAGCACCAGCTCCTTTTAGGGATAAAAAACGGGAACGTCGGGGTTCCCACACAGGAGAGTGTCTCCTGCAAACTGTAGGTGACCCGAGGGACGTCAGAGTTCCAGGATTTTTTTTCTAAGTACACCTGGTTGCTCGATTTCCAATATCCGAGACGGCGTGCGGTTCTTAGTCGGTTCAAGTCCGCCATAACCATTAGCGGGTGGTATCCGGGATGATTTCTGCACAGAAAAAAAGGGTCATTCATTCTATTCGATTAAGAACTGTAGTAAGCGATGTCTTACCGAGAATCAGTACGCTGAACTGGATGTATAATATCATGTCGTCATGTCTCTAGGTGAACTGATGGTCCCTGAACGGAAGGATACGGACTGACAAAGACCGGAACGGTTGGACCAGCGCTCCTTCTGGGACGGCAACGGGTTCTGGTTAACTTATTCACTTGGTAAAAAACAAAGCAAGATTTGTCTGATAGCGGTCTTGTGAAATCGTAGTGTCACGCTGCATGTGGATTTCACACGGTATAATGGTTCTTAGTTCGACATCTCTGATCCCATGCTATCCTACTTCCTACTAATATCATAATAATTGACTGACTGCTTCGTTGGCGCAGTGGTAGCGCACGCGACTGCTGTAAATGAGATCTAGGATTCAATTGCCGGATCGCACCAAATGTTGGAGTGTACTATTTGGTTTCAGAGTTTGGGTGTTTTCTATGTATAATATGTATGTATTTACAAACAAGTATTTAGTCGATTTAGCTGTCACAGTACAAGCTTTGCTTTGTTTGAAGCTGGTTGGCGTTGTGTCAGATGTTTTAAATCTTAAATATCTATGTGTCTAAAATTTTACTATTTCACGCAAAAACAAATGAACGGTCAAAACTTAACAGTAATTCAGCTTATACTCGTATATTAAAATAACACAAAATTATGCTACTGTTTCCTGCGATAATCGACATAGGCGTGGACGGAACCGCGCAAAAAAAACCGGTACCATATTTGGATAATAATGTATAATTCCCAATATCAAAACCGAAGGTCTTCCAATCTGAGCGATAGGAATGTATCTACCGTTTCAGCGGCAAAGACTGCTACGCAGAACTATCTATAGGTACATATAAACTTGACTCCAGAAGCCGCTTATGAGTTCCTGGAGCTTCTCCCGATTGCTGCGGTAGGCCGCCGCGGGGTTTAATGGGTAGACCGGTTAGAGGATAGACCGGTTCTCCGGGAATCTCACACGCTTTACCCGCGTAAAAAAAGCGAAAAAAACAGAAAGTATATAAAGAAATATATTTACTTCTCATCTCTCATGTCCTCTGGGAGTGTAGTCTTTGGTACAATGAACGTAACACGATGCCAAATAGCTTACAAATGACATCTGCGTCGGTTTACTATGGGGATCTTGTGTCAACTGCGGTGAATTTCCATGCGTTTAGGCGATTCTGCCATACATACTGTAGTAATCAAATATAGCTCACTTAGGACCCATAATATTTTATCCGTGGTGCTTCCCGGTTTGAAAGAAGGTGTCTGCCTATTCTGACTTCATTTTGTCTCCCGCTTTGTTAAGGAGGGAAGTGGACTTAGCATATTTCCATCTCCTCCTGTGTTTTTCTTCTGATTAATTTCGTTGCGGGTTCCAAGACAGTTATTTTTTTCCTGGGACTTCCCGAGTGTCATAACTCGGTGTGTTCGAGGGTCACTACTGTTGATCCTGGTGTACAGGAGTTACAGTGGTGGTCGTGTGGGTGGGATTAGTCCCAATATATTTACTTCCCCTGACTGACTAGTAACTGATTCATCAGTGAAGAGCCTAAACCGTGGGGGTTTCAAACTTGACATTTAGACACATGATGCACAAAGGCGGACTTAATGGAGAGAAAAAACTCAAAATTTGCGAGGGATATAGTAAAAACAACATTTATGAATATTTTCGACAGGCCAATAACTTTTGACTGAACAAAGCCTGTCGGGGCAGCGAGTTTATACATAAATGACCTACCAAAAATCCATTGTTCATCTAATTTCCCTCTTTGCCGTTAGTACCACAGTCGTGCAAAATTATTAAAATATAGATAACACGTATGAAACTAACATAAAAAAAAATAGAGATTCAATGTCTAGGTTATTTAAAAAAAATAAAAATAGTCTCACTAAAACTAATATTTTAGCTAAGACCTTAAGAGTAGATGCACTATCAAAATGCCTACACACTTACAAAATGCATGTAAACTCATTAATCGCATCGCATAAAGCTAAATTTTCTAGGAGCACACACCGAAAACCTGTGTAAAATTGGCTGCCGTACTGAATTTTGAAGTGCTGTAAACTGCGTATCATTGCTTAGTGTCGTCAACTTATGATACAGGATAATTTTTTGGGGTAACTCAGTAAATAAAGAATTCATTTTTAAGACCCATAGCAGGTACCTTAGGGCTATGTTTGAACTATGTACTACTGACAGTTTTAAATCTTATTAAAATAGGAATCTGCGGGATTGCTACCATGTACCTCTTTGTTTGTGAGTATCCAATATTTCGGCGCTGTTGCAAGCGCCATGATCACGGAGTAACTGAAGATCTTGCGGGTGGGCTGTTATTGGCAGACATATCGATCTACCCTCTTTCGTAGTCTTTTATTACGATCGTCCTTGGTACCACTGTTCACTAACTCACTATTTACTCGTAACTGTTCTCGACACACAACACTGACAGTATCTGATCGCGAAACTATGTTTTGTTGATTACGCCGGTTTTTGCACATTCGATCGATCGATCGATATGTCTGCCAATAACAGCCCACCCGCAAGATCTTCAGTTACTCCGTGATCATGGCGCTTGCAACAGCGCCGAAATATCGGATACTCACAAACAAAAAGGTACATGGTAGCAATCCCGCAGATTCCTATTTTAATGTTACTGACCATGAAAGTTTAAAACAATATATTAAATCTTATTATACACAAATGTGTAAAATATTAACCCTGCCATCGCTGTGCGTATTGGAAACCGTGAAGTTCTTTTAGTTAAACCCCATTCCCCAGTTATCTGGCAGGGTCAGAGAATCAAAGAAAGCAACAGCTCGCATACTGTTTACCTTTCATGTAATACTAACACTATTGTACCTAAAGATTTGACTCTTAAAAAGAGTGGCTATGAGTTTCTTTGCCAGTATTCTTCTCATAAGGCTAGAGTAGATTTTGGTGATTTCACCTAATTTACCTTGATAATCCAATACCTGCTGTGACGTTTGTTTATGATCTATGATTTTTAACCTATAGCTTCAATTTAACGATCATAAATTAATGTCACTAAGTGTTTTATTGAATAAATAATTTTGAATACCGCGTCCCCTTCGCCGATTTCTTCGAGTGGGATCAGCCCTTTCTCTTTTGCAGAAGATTGAGTATAATCAGATAACTTATGAAAGAAAATGATAAATATATCTGCTAATAAATATCTGCTGATAATAAACTGCCACGGTGGCGCAGTGGTAGCGTGCTTGAGGTCTCGGGTTCGATTCCCGGGTCGGACCAAATGTTTGTATGATCTGCAAATATTTGTTTCGGAGTTTGAGTGTTTTCTATGTATAATATGTATGTATTTACAAAACAAAAGTATATAAGTATTAATTATCAGTTGTCTAGTACCCATAATACAAGCTCTGCTTAGTTTGGGACTAGATGCCGTTGTGTGTTAGATGTCCGAAATATTTATTGATAAATGATATCTCATGTGAGGATAGAACAGTAGTTTAAATAGTCATCACGCCGCTTTCTACTGCGGCAAGTGTATTGGGTTCAAGGCAAACATGGCACACTTTGTGTGATCCACACATTGTTGTTATGAGTCTGGGTATTCTTTGTCTGTTTTATATATGTGTAAAGAAAGTAAACTTATTTAATTTTAAATTTACTTTATTTATAAATATCAAACTTGATAGTCTATAGTTTGTCAAGAGGTTAAGAGCAATGGAAATGGTGTGTTATGAAAATGATCAAAATTCAAAATTATTTATTCAATTAAGACACTAAGTGACATTTATGAACGTTAAATTGAAGCTGTAGTTAAGAATCATAGATCGACACAAACAGACGCCACAGCATGTGCTGTATTGTCGAGGTAAATTAGGTGAAAACACTAAAATCTACTGCCTGCCTGTGTCGATCTATAACTTCCAGTTTCCAAAATGCGTAGAGCCTCATGAGAAGAATACTGGCAAAGAAACTCATGGCCACTCTTTTCAAAGTCAGATTTTCAGGTACAATAGTGTTAGTATTACATGGAAGGTTAACAGTATGCAAGCTGTTGCCACCTGAATTTCCTTTTATTAAAATGCTCCAAAATCTAACGCTCAAACAAAAAAAAAAGAAAAGAAAAATCACTCATTGATAACGTTAAAGGTTTTAGTCTATTAAACATAGAAATCATTCAAGGTGCACATCTACTTACAATCAGTTGCAAAATCTGCTGTTGAAAATAATTCCTGACTAGATTAAAGGCTACAGTTGCAGTTGAACGAACCAAAATAATAGTATGTCTAAAGCATCGCTGACTAGGCCGACCAATCACCCCAAGCAGCACCCGTTCACGAGTATGACGCATGGACCAGCCATCATCTCCTTCGCCATATCAGAGGGAAAGAAACGACCCGCCCCACGACGACACCACAAGCAATGATATTTTAGTGAGCATGACAGACCATAGTCGAGATACTGATAAAAATCACTACTAATTAAATTACCATGATAATCGCCACGCATTACCCTCAACTAACAATTGTTTGTTAATATTTAGCTTAGTTATATAACAAAGAAGTTTGTGTGTATCTATCTAATGACACCTTAAGCCCATGACTGATTGTCGTTTAGATAGTCGTTGATCGTATAGTAGGCTTTCCTAATAAGGTGATTTTTTATAGTTAGCTTGAATTTATTTATAGGAAGGTCGATTACATGTATAGGAATTCTATTATAAAAACGTATACCAAGACCTTTGAATGAGTTGTGTACCTTATGTAAACGATGATAGGTACCGGGATCGAAAAGTAAACTTTTATTAAGATATATTTTGTGATAAAACAATTAGAAATAGTGAAGAAGTAAACTTTGAATGTCGTTTCTTTGTTTTCAGGTGAGGTTTTTACAATAGTATACTAAAGTAGATGTTTTCTTTGATAAAAAAATTAAGAAAATAAATCTTTGTTTTCAGAAGCAACACATTAGTTTATTTCTGTCCAAAACGATAAGATTTGGTCTTATATATGTTTGAAAAGTTCCCCGCGATTCAGGATGTATATTCCTAGTGTGAGAGTTGTATTTTTTTCAGAACTCAGTGTTAGGACACAGCTCAGCGGCTAGCAGCGTGGCCAATACGCCACCCCGAAGTCAACATTAGAATTTCATATTCAAATTGGCAAAGAATTTAGTTACTTTAGAAGATTATAATTAGGTTCGTCGTAATATAACTGTCAGACAGACAGTTATCTGTGGATAATATTAATAGAAAATGTACTAAAATCACATGGAATATTAGGTTTAGCGAGAATGAAAAACAGGAAAACCGCAAAAACACTAATAATTCTTGAATTTATAAAATGTTACACGTATATAATATATAATAAAACGTTTCCCTACAATAAATAATCGACTTCTAGATTGTTCAACTTCCTAAATAAAATACTAGGACTGATATTGGATAAAAGTATCTACATGGCATATAACTCCCTACACGGGACTATGCTGTATGTGATACCCAATTGTTGTTCAGAATGTAGGTATTTTAAGCTATTGTATAGCTTTATCGCGGGCTTTGACGCACGCCAAGTTCGCACGGATCAAGACGAGCTGCTCCGAAGTCGAACGAAGTCCGAAATCCACACTCAGCGCCCTCTGTTGTTTTTTGTTAAGTTTTCGTATCTTTTTTGTTTTGTGTAATTTTGTATTACTTATTTAATGAATACCTTTTCGCTCAATATCCAGGAAACGTTCATTCAGTCGAGATTTGAACTCGAAGCACCTTCGTCATAAATCATTCACCTTCCAACCAATAACTCATTACTACTAAATGATAAAATTGTTGTTCTTATTGTCTTAATAAATTCTAACGGTCCGGTAATTCCAAACATACGTTTGTTTGTTGTCAGTATAGCACTAATTATATAGATGGCGGTGTACTTCGAAGGCGATGAAGCATTTGAGAAATAGTTTAGTATTTTTCATTCACAATATTATACATACTGCATAAATAACTTCATACTAAAGTAAAGGCGAAAGTTTGTGAGTGTGTATGTTTGTTAGTTCTTCACGCAAAAACTACTTTACGGATTTGGATAAAACTTTACAGTAATATAGCTTATATTAACAAATAAATATTTTTACGGGAATTAACGCGATCACTTATTTAAAAAGGTATCACATACCTCTGATTTGCCTGACGTTTCGACCAGGTTGCACTGGCCGTGGTCACAGGCTGACGAGACTGAGAGTCAGCCTGTGACCACGACCATATTTATTTGTTAATATCATGGAACGCGAAAGTTTAAAAGTTAGAATATAGCTTATACATCAGAATAACACATAGGCTACTGTTTACCGCGATAATCGACATGCACGCGAGGAAGCCGCGGGTAACAGCTAGTATTAAAATCTTATATATATAAAATTCTCGTATTCACACATATCACAGTGTTAGTTACCATACTCCTCCGAAACGGCTCGACCGATTGTTAAGAAATTTATATGCATATTCAGTTGGTCTGAGAATCTGAGAGAGTTTTTACGGCATAACAACGTTTGCCGGGGCAGCTAATAATTAAATTCTATTAAATATATAATTAAAAAGAAAAATTAAATTCTTATGCTCCAATCTTACTGTTTTTGAATAAAGTTTATTTATTATAAGCTAATAATTAAAGAAAATTCTATCATTAGTTAAAATCCAAACATGTCATGATTTATCATAATGCGTTATCAAAATAATCGGAGAAAGATATTGATGTTATCTACAAATTGATTTTTCTTGTTTAAATGCTATCTATACACACGTCAAAAAACCAAACGTAAAGTACAAATTTATTGTAGTATCCAAAGAAATGAATAAAATTGGAGTGTCTGTTTGTAATATTAAAATAACCGCTTTTTAATAAATACACATACCAAAAATGTAGTCAAAAAATTTTTTGTCTGTCTGTCTGTCTGTTTGTTCCGAGTAATCTCTGGAACAGCTGAACCGATTTTGTCGATACTTTCACTGATAGGTAGCTGATGATACAGGGAGTAGCTTAGGCTACTTTTTTTAGACTAGCTTCGCCCCCCGGCTTCACCCGCGATACGATAATAAGCGCGGGTAACACCGCGGGGTTCAGCTAGTCATACACTAAAATCCTTTCAAGGCTTAGGTACATCGATTAGTTTAATGATAAGGCTGACTGATAATATATTTAGAATGCTTTAAAGTAACATTTATATTCGTCATGGTGCAAAATGTAAACGGAAGAGATAAGATTACATTACAAGTATTGTAATGAATATTTTAAAAGGTTATTAAGTGAAACAAACGTATGTTTAAATAAATTGGCCCTTGCAACCGTGTCTCTCTGTTCTCTCCTATTGCCCGTAGCGTGATGTTATACAGCGTGAGCTAATTTGTTAACTATAAATAATTATTATAGTAAGCAAGCTTAAAAGATAGACATATCCCATCAAAAACATAACTGTGAAATGAAAGCCAAGTTCAAAATTATGATATATGCCTTGTTTGTTCAATGTTCAAAGTTCAATTGTCAGTCCTGAAAATTTATCTATACAAATAAATAAAATTGGAGTGTATGCTTGTAATATTAAAATAACCGCTTTATACCAAATGCATATGTATGTATACACGGTACATATACCATTATATATATATGGAAAATTTTGACGGGACTTTCACTGGCAGGTAGCTGATGATCCAGGCAGTAACTTAGGCTACTTTTTAGACTAACTTTGCCTCGCGGCTTTCCTCGCGATACAACAATAACCGCGGGTAACACCGCGGATTTCAGCTAGTAACAACATAAATTTTATAAAACTTAGAATATATATTGAAACTTTAAGTGTGATTTGGCTAGTTTTCATATACAAATTATTATTAAGTACCTACTAACATAGTCATGGAAAAATCCTATGTTCGATGACTAGTTTCTACCGAAAAATCAAATTTTAGATTTTAACTCTGAAGAATTCAACGTAAACCTGCCCTTTAATAATAATAATAATAATCAACGCCTTACTTTACCCCGCCAAGATGGAGGTAGAGGCCTCATCGACATACGGAATTTACACAATACACTCATAGATAAGCTACGCAATTATTTTTATGGCAAAGCCGAACAATCCCAACTTCATAAATTCATAATCGATATAGACAAAAAATTAACCCCGCTCAACTTATATAACAGAAACATTCACCCCAAATTAGCAAGTAAGCAACAGAAAATAGACTTACGGGTACAAAAGTCTCTACATGGCAGACACCTCGCCGATCTCAGCCAAACACATGTCGACAGAAAAGCGTCGAACGAATGGCTGTTGCGCGGAGAACTCTTCCCAGGAACCGAGGCTTTTGTGATCGCTATTCAGGATCAGGTTATAGATACTCTTAACTATCAAAAACACATAATCCGTCTCCCTAATCTTCCAACCGACTTATGTAGACGATGCCATAGCAGTTCTGAAACCATCCAACACATCACTGGCGCTTGTGTGTTTACAAACTGATTACAAACACAGACATGTCTCACAAAATCTGGCTCATAAATATTCATTCATTCCCAATAAAACTGCTTATTATAAATATAAACCCAGTACTGTTCTTGAAAATAATGCATTTAAAATATATTACGATAGGACAATAATTACCGACAAAACCATGCATTACAATAGACCTGACATAACAATCCTAGATAAGGTTAACAGTACAGTTTTTATTGTAGACATAGCAGTATGTAACACACACAATCTTCTTACGACGTACACAGAAAAAGTTTCAAAATATATAGAGACTTAGCTACTGAAATCAAAAGACAATGGCAGGTAGATAGAGTTAAAATTGTAACCATCATCATATCCACAACTGGTGTGGTTCCGAAGACTCTTCAAAATAGCCTCAATCACTGCAAATGCCAAAATCCAAACTAGTGCTGATTCAAAAAGCAGTTCTTCTAAATACATGCCGTCTCACACGAAAATTTCTCGCATCATCGTCATCCTAATCTCACACCATTTCCCATTGGCACACTTGGTTAAGGCCCGTGTGTTATATTTAAACTTCCCTTTTAAAATAAAAAGGAGACCAGAAAAGGTATAAAAAAAAAATAGTAATAATAATTCATTTATTTGCTGAGCAAAGGTATACAATTTATTTAAACATGTCCACCCTGATCTACCTTAACGGCATGCAATTTTTTTTTGAAGAATTACAGTCACTCAATTGGGAATACTTTAGATTATTACATTTACCATTACACGTTTCAGATAAACAAGAATAAAATGTCAATGGAAATTATCAATATCTCTAATAATAAATAATAGTAAAATGTCAATAAAACTAAAAATGTATCACTACATATTTCAAACAAAGAAAAATAAAATGTCAGTAGAAATTATCAATGTCACCCCAAGAAAAATAATAAAAATATCAAAAATATATATAATATGCTACAAACAAATTAATTTAATTAAGTAATTGCATATAATAATCAGACAGAGTATTTTTATTTTTCCGAGAGAAAATCACTCACTGCATTGTAACATTTGTTTACCAAAAAGTCATGTAGGCGCTTCTTAAATAAATTAGTAGTTAATTTTTTAATTCTTGAGGTACCCTAATATGACTGGCGCCATGCAGTAGATGCTTTTATGCAATAAAGCTGTATTTGCTTTATGTATGCGTATATATTTTACTAAATATAGAGGAGCCTAGCAAAGGAGACCGCTGTCAAGGCCTTGTGATTTGTGCAAGTGCGCCGTAGTCACAAAGTGGAGGCCCATTGATGCAGAAGCATCACTAGCCCGCCATGGTGTGGGTCACCATGCTGCATTGTCGCAATGTGTGCATTCGCAGTATGGTGACCACCACTCTTGGATTCTGCTTATGTTTTCCATCAGGCAGAGTAGAGTCTCTTGAGCTTTGAGCGCAGACGTACTTTACTCATTGTGATGATGCTGTACGGCATATGCCACAATATGCACGGCATTGACGGATAAGCTGTGTTATGTGGTACCTAGAACTGTTATTCGGAGGGAGGTGCGCGTGCCTCGATTATTCTATACGGAAAATTGTAAAAGTGATGCCGGAGAGCGCGCACCTCTTCGCCGACTGTTGATGACGTACAAATCGCACTTCATGCATTGGGGCATATTCGCCCTCACTCGAACTAAATTTTAAAAAAATTACTTCGGAATCTCTTTCTGTTTCATAAAAACCATGCATTTGTTGGCATTGTTTAAAAAATAATTTTTGTAAATACTATAATGTATAACTGTTTTTTGTCCCAAATAAATAAAATAATAAAAAAAAAAAAAAGTTTGGCAGGGCCAAACATAAAAAAAAAACATCTTATTTAATTTTTATAAGTAACGATCTTCATTTCTCTCTCATATTTCCAACTCCTCCTGTTTTTTCTTCTGGTTAATTTCGTTGCGGGTTCCAAGACAGTTTAATTTTTTTCCTGGGACTTCCCGAGTGTCATAACTCGGTGTGTTCGTGGGTCACTGTTGTTGATCCTGGTGTACAGGAGTTATAGTGGTGGGCGTGGGGCGGGATTAGTGCCAAAAAGAAAGTAACGATCTGTCTATTGTATATTGATGCTAAATCTGATATATAAAAATCAATTGCCGTTCCGTCGTCTCGCTAAAACTCGAGAATGGCTATACCGGTTTAGCTAATTTTGGTTTTGAAATGTTTATCGTAGTCTAGGGAAGGTTTAAACGGTGAAAATTTAAAATAACTTGGAAATCCAAACGTCACGTGTATGAAGTAGCGGGCACAGCTACTATTGAAATAATAATTAAAAAAAATTAAGTACATAGTTATAAGTACTAAATAAAATAGTGACATGGAGTCTCGTATCGCTATCTCGGGGATAATCTATACATCTATACAAATAAATAAAATTGGAGTGTCTGTTTGTAATATTAAAATAACAGCTTTTTGATCAATGCATATGTATGTATACACGATACACATACCAAAAATGTAGTTAAAAAATTTTTTGTCTGTCTGTCTGTCTGTCTGTCTGTCTGTCTGTTTGTTCCGGGTAATCTCTGGAACGGCTGGACGGATTTTAACGGGACTTTCACTGACAGGTAGCTGATGATCCGGGGAGTAACTTAGGCTACTTTTTTTAGACTAACATTGCCCCGCGGCGTTACTCGCGGTACAACAATAACCGCGGGTAACACCGCGGGGTTCAGCTAGTCTATATATATAAAAGAGGAAGGTGACTGACTGACATACCCAGAGATCAACGCACAGCCCAAACCGCTGAACCTAGAATCCTGAAATTTTGCATGTAGGTTCTTTATGTAACGTAAGTGAGCACTAAGAAAGGAAATTTAGAAATTCCACCCCTAAGGGGGAACTCAGAGAAAGAAAGTCTGCGCGAGCGAAGCCTCGTGCAAAAGCTAGAGTATAGATATAACTTTTGGACTGTTCTATCGGGCGTACCATTTAACAGCTATTAAGAAAGAGACAGAGATAGGTACATAAACACGGGTCGGCTGTCTCAATCATTTACGTTGCATGTTTTGATAAGAGTTTTGTTGAATTATTCAGGTGTGTGCAAAATAGCGCACGTATTTTATGCTTTTATTTGTTATTTAAATGTTTTATGTCTGTTTGAGTTTAACTGATACATTTACTGTTAAAAAGTGTACATTGTGGATGAAAATAAAACCAGGTATGACGACTTGATATTTTCATGTTGATAATCATCCATTTGTCGGTTTAATTTCCGATTTAATTAAACTATTGTTTGAGTAAATGTATTAATTGCTATGACAGGTTGATATCTGTCATTCTTTAATCTATACTATTATATAAAGAGGTAAAGTTTGTGCGTTTGTGAGTTTGTGACGTTGTTGGAGGTAATCTCTGAATCTACTGAACCGATTTTGAAAATCTATGCTTCTTATATAAAGAGGTAAAGTTTGTATGTTTGTAACGTTTGAGAAGGTAATCTGTGGATCTACTAAAGGTTTTGTAAATTCTTTTACCAATAGAAGGCTACGTTATTTGGGAGTGACATAGGCTATATACCTAATAACCCGAAAAGTGGAAAAAGTTTTTCGTGGTAGCTGAATTTGCAAAGTAAGTCGGAGAAAAAAATGTTTACCGCCCAAAGAAGTGGGCACGGGTCAGCTAGTAGTTATATAATTTGAAGAAATTCTAAATCTTCCTTCGTAATATTTACATGAGATTTTGAGTACCTATTTTCGGATATTTTCGTGTTTACATCTTGTTTCTTAATGTTTGTGTTGCAGTTATTAAAGCCTACTTATATACCTACCGGTATATTTTATGACATAGGGGCAGATAAGCAGACGGCTCGCTTGATGGTAAGCGACTATCGTCTCCCACTGACATTTGCAACTTCAGACCGCCCTAGAACCATTCCCATTGTTAGTTAAGGTGGAGGTTTGGATCGCCTGTAATCGCACTCGGTCTGTAAAATGTAACAAAATTATTGCTTTTATTTAGTTACAGTAATATCATTAGTTATCCCTCTCTTGAGAGGAGACCCGAGACCAGCAGTGGGACGTTATGGGTTGTTGATGTGTGAATATCATTAGTTCTGTATCTGGGTGTGGTTTATCTATAATACCTAAGTGTGTATTTAAAAAATAGATACATTTATCAGTTATCTGATAACCAATCCACATAGGCACTGCCTCATTTAGGAAATATTAAGATTCGAGAGATATAATTATCATTACAGGTTATCGTAATTATCTATTGTCTAATACCTATATCCTATAACACCATAATCACAACTGCGAAATAGTATATACCGCTGGGCATATGGCTGTCCTTCGAAGGGATGTTATGGCCGCGCTGGCTAGAGGGGTTAGTATAGGGGTTGTATCAAGATTTCCTCCTCTTGTCATTGTTGTTGCCTTGCGTGGTTTATTGGTGATTCTAATTACGACTCAGTCTATTTACTTTGTTATATATGACGATAGATGTCAGTCTATTCAAAAATGATTACATATAATATAAAAATTATACGTTGATGAATAAAAATTCTTAAAGCTAGAATTCAAAATACATTAATGTATCTTCTTATGATTTATTTTACGGATAGCTCTACGTACCTTTGTATTTTTTTTTCCTATAATACAAAGTTTTGCCATCTAGTGGCGAATAAATTTAAATATATTTCAATAAAATATAAAGAGATTTTTCTAGAATATTCGGACCTGTGTTTAGTCACGGGACACATTCGCTTATCGCTCTCCCTTTTCTGTATTTGCTCCGTGGATCAGACCCACAATACTCTGTGCGACCGCCTAAACAAATACACTGTTTGAGTGTAACTGATGATTTCGATGTAACTCGATAGATGTCACTATACCTGAAAGTTGTAACGCGCTATAGTCTGTAACAATATTAATCATATAAGATAATGTGATGATTTGAATAAATTGCTAACGTTCAGAGTACTTGCTATGTTATTACTTTACAACTCGAGTGGTGCAGTACCATACACCATTCTTGAAGTCAAATATATAAAGAATAATTGTGCATTAGCCTTTCAGACGCCAATCCTCAAGGATAAAATAATTTTAGAGAAGGGTAAGAAAGAAATTAAAGTCGATCAATAAAGATAAGGAAAACGAATTGGGTATTGAAATTAAAAAAATAAACTTCTTTGAAATTTTAGGACGCTGTGGCTAACAATATTGATTACCTGGAAGAGGTTGAGTTGAGCAATAAGAACGCCAGTTGTACTACCGACATACCTAGCTTTTAGTTATTTATGTACTTGGTTATCTGGTGTTCAATAAAGTGATTTATCATTATACCTAAAAGTCAATCCGACGATGGAAACACCGGAGTCCTCTGAAGCTCTCGAATCAGAAACAAACACAGAAATGATTAAGAACACTTTGAATTCAGAAGGTAAGTAAGAATAGGAAAACTTATACATATATCTAATTATATATAACTATAGTAATCCTTTTTTTTTCTTTCAATATTTTTTATTTAAATATCAATAGTGTAGTACAAGAAGAAAATAACTATTAAATTAAGTAAATAGAATCAAGCGAAACTGTAAAATTCGATGGCAAGAAATTAAAGGGCTTTTTTATTTTATTTTTCTTTTTATATAGTTATTTCATGTCACGATGTGTGTTCGCGATAAGCTCCGAAACTACGGAACCAATTGTTATCAAATTTTGTAAGCATCTGTAATTTGGTTCAACTTGGGAGTTTTGGGAGTGTTCTCAATTATTGATATCAATATTTGTTATTGCAAATTAAATATTAATTATTAAAGCTGTAGCTTTAGTGTGTCTTTATCGGTTAGTTTTATAAAATCCTCATAGACGGCAGTTTGGCATCTAAGTTGTACAGATTCAGGTAGATGGCGCCGTATTACAAATAAAATGTGGCAGTACGAAATTCGCAGGGTCAGCTACTATTTGCCAAAATGGTTCTACTCTGCCTGATAGAAAGCATGAGCAGAATCCAAGAGTGATGATCACTATCCTCTTGGGAATATGGACAATGTAGTATGTTGACCCACACTATGACCCGGGATCATAGCAGCAGGGACACACATGCGCTGTAGTACCAGGTGTTAACTCATCGGCACAGGAAGGAAGTGACGAACCGTTTAGTTCGAGAGCTTTTGTCGGCTACTCTAAAACAGTGACTTCCAAGTTTAACTGTTCGATGTGAGGCTAGGGCTTGTACACTTGTACACCATACACAGAAAAATAAGTACATTTACTGTCTAATTATTATCATCATCAACGGTAATCTCTATTGCTAGGCAACAGCCTCTCCTTAGAAAACAAGTTTTTGTCTAGTATACCACCCTTGTAGGTAAGGGCACCCACACATAACTGCGAATTCGCAACGCATCGCAAATATCTGCGAGCTTACACGAATGCACCGCAAGAACTTCCGATCTGATTCGCATCATGCGACGCCGATCGCAGTTATGTGTGGGAGCCCTATAAGATTCGTTTGTACGTACGTAGTTTACTTCCTTAGTCGGCTCTTGCGATGCTTGCGGGTTGAATAGGGGTGAGGACTACTCGTATTCTTAATTCATCACCAAACAGACAATTAAAGTTGTAATTTCAATTCTTGCAGGTAGCCAAGTTGCCCACACCAATGTCACGCTGCAAGATTTATCTCCAATAAGGTTTCATAGAGTCCACGGCAAAGGTATTAAAATGTCTAACGACTATTGTACGGCGCGAATAGATATGTCAAGCAACGAATTACTTTTTCACGAGTATTTGGTGTTCAGCTCTAGACCCATCGCTGTTGATGAGAAGGTAAGTTAGTGTATCAATTCATATTTACTTCTTTATTGTCTTAACAGCATTGATGAAATCACTTCACACATTGCAACACAAAAAACTGGGCAGGGTCTGTGCTATGGGTACAAGCCTTGACCTCTGTTGCTAGTGACCAAATAGACTAAGAGCCGGCCGGTAGCCGAAGATCGATTTACACTCATCTGACAACCAGATGAAACGTTTTTTTAAAAATAGCATTAACTAGTTGTTGCCTACGGCTCTGCCGGCGTAAATGTCGGTTATTGCGGCAAATAGTAGCCTATGTGTTATTCTGATGTATAAGCAATATTACTGTAAAGTTAAAAACGGAGATGAATGATTTTAGCGTGAAAGAGTAACAAACATCCATCCATCCATACTTACAAACTAAGTTTAACTATAATATTAGTATAGAAGTAAAGATTAATGAACATCCCTATGATAAAAGCTGTAAGCTGTCAAGAGTTTTTTTATTTTTATATTGATTCTTTTTTTTCTCAGACAAGCCTATAGAATATTTTTTTTATGGAATACACGAGCAAACGAGCAGACGTATCGCCTGATGGTAAGCGATTACCGCCGCCCATGGACACCTGCAACACCAGAGGCGCCATAAGTGCGTTACCGGCCTTTGAGGGATGGGGAGGGGAGATAGGGGGAGGGGGTTTGGGTTATGGGCCTCCGGTATCCTCACTCACTCGGTGAATCACAGCGCAAGCACTATTTCACATCGGTTTGCTGTGAGGCCGTGGTATCACTCCGGTCGAGCCGGCCCATTCATGCCGAAGCGTGGCTCTCCCCATTAGATTACTTATTAAATAACCTTTATTTTGCTACTAATTTCGATTAGTTAAGATAGCTAAGATAAGCTCGGTGTATTCAACTATATTAATTTACCCGTTTATACCTGTTGCCAGAAAGCTATATAGAAATAAGCAAGCCTACTTAGGTAAAATTTAGTTGGTTATCAATTATTGAGTGAAAAGGGTGAAAAAAAATGTGACAAAAATTAATTTCATTTTGAAAATAGTCATAACCGTTTTGCGATAGGCAAGCCACCATAGACGTGTACATTAATTAATGCAATTTCAATAACAAAAGTTTACTCTGGTTATCAGATGGGTGTTAGTCGATCTTAACGGGCTCTTGTACTAAAAGTTAGCCAAATTTGTTTTTCAAATACGGGATGCTTCTGATTGGAGGATATTAAATTTAACTAAATATTTCGGACATCGAACACAACGCCATCTAGTCAAGCTAAGCAGACCTTGTGTTACGGACACTAGACAACTGATAAAAATGTTTGAATATTTTAGTTTCAGAAAGAAATTTTTCACTTATCGAACATATTAGAACATTTAATGAAAAGTCTAAAAAAAGTTTCTTTGCTCTGACGAGAATATCAACTGCCACATGGGGTCTTTCATTTAATACATTAAAAATCATATATGGAGCTACTTATTTGGGTGCTGTTTGCTATGGTGCTCCCGTATGGGCCGATAGAGCGACTGTAGGTGCTGTCCGTCGCAAACTGCTACAAGGCCAACGACTTGCATTAATCTTCTTATGCAAAGCATATAGGACGGTTAGTACTGAGGCTTTACCGGTGTTGGCGGGTGTCCTTCCGGTCGATCTCGAGGTGCAAAGACGTGCAGCCATGTACTATTCTACAAAACAAAACATGGAATGCGATTTTTTGGGCATTCAAGGTAGTAGAGCCACGCTGATTTTAGCACGAACGGGCCGGCTCGACCGGGGCGGTACTACCTTCGCACAGAAAATCAACGTAAAATGACAGCGAACAGCTGTCGTGTTGCGTTGGTGAGTGCGAGACCGGAGGCCCAATGATGCGAAAGCATCACTAGCCCGCCATGGTGTGGGTCGCCATGCTGCATTGTTGCATTGTCTGCGTTCGCAGTATGGTGACCATAACTCTTGGATTCTGCTTATGCTTTCCATCAGGCAGAGTAGAGTCATTATGGCAGGGTCAAATAAAAAAAAAAATACGAGACCGCGATAAAATCATAAGATTGTTTCAACAGCAATCCAATGTCTATGACGACCTAATGGATGAATGGCAACAACGGTGGGGCGAATCATCTAAGGGGCGCCACCTCTACCAGTTCTTTCCATCTGTTCGCGAACGGATGTCGAGGACATGGCTCGAGGTAGATCACTGTGTCGCTCAATTTCTTACGGGCCACGGTAACTTTAAGAGCAAACTACACTCATTTAAATTAGTCGATTCACCATTGTGTCAATGCTCAACACCCGATACTAGCTGTGAACAGTCGGCTCATCATGTTCTCTGGGGGTGTAGTCTTTGGTACAATGAACGTAACACAATGCTAAATAGCTTACAAATGACATCTGGGGCGGTATACTATGGGGATCTTGTGTCAACTGCGGTGAATTTCCGTGCGTTTAGGCGATTCTGCCATACATACTATAGTAATCAAATATAGCTCACTTAGGACCCCTAATACCCTAATACTCGTATAATACCAAAAAGCGGCGATAAGCCGCCGGACGATCCTGGGTCCTACCGACCTATAACATTGTTACCAGCGCTAGGAAAGCTTTTAGAACGTCTTGTAGTGCCTCGACTTCTACCGGGTGGAGTTAAATTTCATGATAGGCAATTCGGATTTACGTTGAGAAAATCAACAACAGATGCGTTCATATCTGTAAGGAAAACTGTCACCGAGTCAAGGTTTCAATACGTCTTAGGTATCTTCTTAGATATATCTGGCGCCTTCGACAACGCGTGGTGGCCCATGCTATTGCTAAAGTTAAAATCAAGAGGATGCTTTAAAAATATTTATTCCCTTATTTCCTCGTACTTCACACAAGGCACAACTAAATTGAGACTTGGGCACCATTCTGTGTCGAAGGCGCTTATGATGGGGTGCCCTCAGGGCTCGGTGCTAGGTCCATACTTGTGGAATATAGGCTTCGACGATTTTCTCTCAATACCTGTACCACCCGGATGTACCCTAAACGCGTATGCGGACGACGGTTTATTACTGGTGGAATCTGACACTAGAGCGGGGCTTGAGAGTCTGGCTAATAGATGTTTAAACTTAGTATCTCTTTGGGGCGTACGTAATCGCTTGACTTTTGCACCAAACAAAACCTTCCAGCTACTTCTGAAAGGTAACCTCAAATCACCGCCGTGTATTAAATTTCAAAATGTTAGTATAAAAAATAAAACCTCGGTTTGTTATTTGGTATTAGTTTTAGAAAGAAATTTTTCATTTATCGAACATATTAGAACAGTTAACGAAAAGTCTAAAAAAAGTTTCTTTGCTCTGACGAGGATATCAACTGCCACATGGGGTCTTTCATTTAATACATTAAAGATTATATATGGAGCTACTTATTTGGGTTCTATTTGCTATGGTGCTCCCGTGTGGGCCGATAGAGCGACTGTAGGTGCTGTCCGTCGGAAACTGTTACAAGGACAACGACTTGCATTGATCTTCTTGTGCAAAGCATATAGGACGGTTAGTACTGAGGCTTTACCGGTGTTGGCGGGTGTCCTTCCGGTCGATCTCGAGGTGCAAAGACGTGCAGCCATGTACTATTCCACATTACAAAACATGGAATGCGATTTTTTGGGCGTACGAGACTGCGATAAAATCATAAGATTGTTTCAACAGCAGTCCAATGTTTATAACGATCTAATGAATGAATGGCAACAACGATGGGACGAATCATCTAAGGGGCGCCACCTCTACCAGTTCTTTCCATCTGTTCGCGAACGGATGTCGAGGACATGGCTCGAGGTAGATCACTGTGTCGCTCAATTTCTTACGGGCCACGGTAACTTTAAGAGCAAACTACACTCATTTAAATTAGTCGATTCACCATTGTGTCAATGCTCAACACCTGATATTAGCTGTGAACAATCGGCTCATCATGTACTCTGGGAGTGTAGTCTTTGGTACAATGAACGTAACACAATGCTAAATAGTTTACAAATGACATCTGGGGCGGTATACTATCTTGTGTCAACTGCGGTGAATTTCCGTGCGTTTAGGCGATTCTGCCATACATACTATAGTAATCAAATATAGCTCACTTAGGACCCCTAATACTTTATCCGTGGTGCTTCCCGGTTTGAAAAAGGTGTTTGCCTATTTTGACTTCATTTTGTCTCCCGCTTTGCTAAGGAGGGAAGTGGATTTATCATTTCCAACTCCTCCTGTTTTTCTTCTGATTAACTTCGTTGCGGGTTCCAAGACAGTTAATTTTCTTCCTGGGACTTCCCGAGTGTCATAACTCGGTGTGTTCGTGGGTCACTGCTGTTGATCCTGGTGTACAGGAGTGACAGTAGTGGGAATGTGGGCGGGATTAGTCCCATTTTAACATTTTTAACCCCTAATACTTTATCCGTAGTGCTTCCCGGTTTAAAAAAAGGTGTCTGCCTATTTTGACTTCATTTTGTCTCCCGCTTTGCTAAGGAGGGAAGTGGACTTATCATATTTCCAACTCCTCCTGTTTTTCTTCTGATTAATTTCGTTGCGGGTTCCAAGACAGTTAATATTTTTTCCTGGGACTTCCCGAGTGTCATAACTCGGTGTGTTCGTGGGTCACTGCTGTTGATCCTGGTGTACAGGAGTTACAGCGGTGGGCGTGTGGGTGGGATTAGTCCCAAAAAAAAAAAACTGTAAAAAATATAAATATTTCTTTTTTGTAAATACCTACATATTATACATGGAAAACACCCAAACTCCGAAACAAATATAAAAATGTAAAGCAGTCGCATACTCTACCACTGCGCCACCGAGCTAGTTAATATAACAATAACATTATCAGGCTCTCCCGTGTCAATTACTTAAGGAGAAAATATCTCTACCTGAAGGAATATCGGCCATAATGTTTAAAACTATCTATTATTATATCTATATAAAAAAAATATATGTGTCTAATTTCAGGTGTGCCTACGTATGGTACCAAATCCAAATATACGCTACAGTGGTTTCATCTTTGGCTTCACTGATTGCGATCCGAACACTATGACCTACCTCAACTTTCCAGATCGGCACAAATTCGTAAATATTTATTGGAACACCTTGAATGAAAAAGACTTTGTCGTTAACTTCCGTTTCTGTATGAAGCCGTCAGGAGAAGTGTGGTGCAGTGTTAACGATACAGACATGGGTTGTTTATTTGAAAAAATAAACGTTAACGTCCCTCTTTGGGTAGCTATTAATACATATCGTATCTGTGTATCTGCTTTAAAATTTATTGATTGCCCAAATGAAAATGAAACTGAAGATTTAAAACCTCCGAGTTTAGAGAATCCTGAAGGTGAACCAGCGACTTCAAATGTTTCAGTAAGTATTTTATTTTTTATATGACATGTATTTCTGAAATCATATAGATATTAGGTTACATTAAGAGTTCCATTTCTCGTCTTCTTTTAGACATAGCAGTCGTGGGAGAGTCATAGATTCGACATAAGTATGTTGCTTGTTGAATATGTTGTTTTCATTATATTTTAGATTGATGGCGTTTATGTGATGCCGTTGCCAAAAGACGCTCTTACGATCTCACATTGAGTTGCACTTGTCCGAGGCGGCGGTAGTCAATTACCATCAGACGCATTCCTAGCCACAGATTCTTTCCCCTCTTTCCATTTTCTCGTCTCTTTTTTATTAACACTTGGCATATGCTTGCTTACATGCCTTGACATATGGTGAAATGGACATGCCACTTGTGACTATTGAGTTGTAGTTATCCATGGAAGCGGTATCTAGTTTCCGTTAGATGTACTCAAGAGACGCAAATTACGCAAAAATACTCTCCCAGGGAATTTATAAATATTCTGCTTCCAGATTGAACTCTGCAAGACTGATCAAAAACAGAATATGAAAGGAGACGAAACTAAACTAAAACCAGATAAGAAAGCAGATTTAGACAAGAAGACAGAAGAAAATGAGGGAAATGAAAGCACTGCACTCAAGAGAGGTTATACACTATAATAAATCCCTTACACTTTCTATTCATAATAAATCAGAATTCTTAATCTCACTTCTGTGTTCCTGCAGGCTGTGGAGTTACCCCCACCAATGTCACAATGCAATATCTACCTCCTTTACGTTTCCATGGAGTCCATGGCGTAAATATTAAAATGTCTGATGACAATTGTACTGCACGTCTAGAAATACCAGACTTGTCAGAAATAGTTCAAAACGGTACAGATATATCAGCAAACAAACGTTATGTGTTTAGCTCCAGACCCATCGCGGATGGTGAGAAGGTGAATTTAGTAATTATATTTTTATTTGTCTTAGCAACACAAGACACTGCACAGTATTCTGTATCACGGGGGACTGAACAGATATACACTACGTGGGCACAAAGAACACCGGGACTCAGTATAACAACTTGTTAATCACACAAAATTTTTAACCCACAGTATTCGGCGCAATAGAAAGTGCCAAGGTAACCACTGCATCATGCGTGCAGTTTTATATTCATGGAGTACATTACATACATTTATTTTACAACAATTATTTTTACGGGAATTAACGCGATCACTTATTAAAAGATTACATACCTCTGATTTGCCTGACTTTTAGGTTAATTTGAGAATTCAGAGTATCAGAGGTATGTAATACCTTTTAACAAGTGATCGCGTTAATTCCCGTAAAAATAATTGTTAATATATCATGGAACACGGAAATTTAAAAGTACATTAGATACATCTCACACACGACAACCTGCTTCAAAAGTAGACGGACTCTATATATTTTATGTGACTTATTCCACCCATACTTCTACCACTGTAACTGATGTACACTACGATCAACAGCAATGACTGACGATTACATCGAGGTATGACACTCGGGCAGTGCCAAGAGAAATGTAACTGTTTTGGTGCCCGTTAATGAAAAGAAAACTGGACGAGTAGGAAATATAATACATCCACTTCCCTCTCTAGCAAAGCGGGAGACGGGGAAATCACATATTTTAACAACAAAAAACTGACTTCAAGAACTAGACCAAATTTAGTTATAAGATCTAGACTAAAGTTATAAGATAATATACAAAAAATACATTCAAATTCATAACTTCTTCTTTTTTTGAAGTCGGTTAAAAATGAAGTAAATTAAGCATACATACACCTTTTCTATAAAAAGCACCTCAAACACAATCTATACATCTACACAAATAAATAAAATTGAAGTGTCTGTTTGTAATATTAAAATAACAGTTTTTATTATTATTATTTATACACGGTACATATAATAAACTAGGACGTACAATTGGCGGCCTTATCGCCATTAGGCAATCTCTTACAGGCAACCATGTACGAAATGTACTTTTAATTTTTTTATATGTCTGTCTGTTTGTTCCGGGTAATCTCTGGAACGGCTGTATCGATTTTGACGGGACTTTCACTGATAGGTAGCTAATGATATGGGGAGCAAGTTAGGCTGCTTTTTTTAGAGTAGCTTCGCCCCGCGGCGTTATTCGCGGTACAACAATAACCGCGGGAAAAACCGTGGGGTTCAGCTATTTATACATAAGACCAAATCTTATCGTTTTGGTTAGAAATAAAGTAATACGTTGCTTCTGAAATCAAAGATTTATTTTTTCAATTTTTTATCAAAGAAAATTTTCTTTGATAAAAAATTGAAAAAATAAATCTACCTTAATACACTATTGTAAAAACCTCACTCGAAAACAAAGAAACGACATTCAAAGTTTACTTCTTCACTATTTCTAATTGTTTTATCACAAAATATATCTTAATAAAAGTTTACGTTTCGGTCATTTTCAAAACACACCATTTCCATTACTCCTAACTCCTTGACAAACTATAGACTATCAAGTTTGACATATATAAAGACACCAAATTCAAAATTAAAGAAGTTTACTTTTTTTACACATATACAGGGTGTAACCAGACGTCTACCGAAAACGAAAGAGGTAGCTTCAGCACCCTTAAAAAAACCCACTAGCCCTTAAAAAAAATTGTAGCCGGAAAAAACAATGCGTCAAGATTTTTATTCATTTCAGAAGCCAGCAATGTATTGCGCGCACCGTGTCTCTAAGTGAATGATTATTTATTACAATTTAAGTACCTACGCGTCGGTACAGTTGCTTATGCTTACTAAAGAAAGTAGGTAGTGACTTTATACTCTACGTACCTAATTCTGCGGTAGCCTCGGTCGAACCAGAAATGGCATCAACTGTTAGTTTTTAATTACCAGAGAAAACTAGGGGCGGATACAGAACGTGTGTACTTACATAAAACACAATAATAGAAATGTCAACCAAGCAAAACAGTAAAGTTATTATCGTTTTTAAAATCACGAAATACGTTCATATTGTAATAATTACGCTGCGCACGTATCGCGTCACGTGTGTCTCGCTCATCGCAGTCACAGCGGGCGCGCCGCGCTGGCGACGATTGATTAAATATTATTATTGCAACGACTTCAAACACATTTAGGTTTATGGTTAAAATGCCTTATTATACTTGATTGTAATTATAGTAAAATCATAGTATTTCGGCAAAGTTTTGGGTAAACTGAGTAGCAGAGTGATACCTACCTACTTAACAAAGTTTTTCAATCACACATTCAATTTTATTTTACGAATCTATTTTTTAAGGCCTTCTCGTTGTGATCAAATTGCGATTTTTAATTTTCGAGTTCGGTACACCCGAGAAGTCAGCCTTCAAATTGACCAAACACTCACTACCTAATAATGTTTTCCGATACTGATACCTACTGTTTTATTATTTGTTACTTTTAAGTTTAAGTAATCAACTGGTAACTACTACAGAACTTAATTTACGTATTTCATACATACATAATGCTTAATGTTGCATACACGAACACACTATTTATTAAATTCACTTTTAAACTTTTTAACCTTCACTTCATAAATCCACAGGAGTTGATCGGGAGACTGTTTACATTGTCAATTTAGTATTCCTCATTGACCACATACGTTCGTTGCGATGGTTGAACAGTCCTATCCTTGTAAACAGTGTCAGTATCACAGACATGCACTTAACGAAGTCATAATTGAAACTGACCGACTGACTGGTCATGACCCCTCCCGCCCCGCGCCCCGCGGCCGGAGCTTTGATGCGCCGCGCCGCCGCGCCGATGCGCTCGCGGTGGCGAAATCAACACTTGTAGTCGTGTATAAAATAAAGTTTTGTACCTACTTAATACAATATTATACGCATCTACATAGACAATTGTTTACGCAGATGCACGCTTCATAAAGTTAGGGTCTTAAATTGTATTCATTGTTAATGGCCACCTACTTCAATCTTTTGCATTTTTTTAGAACTTAGGTTTCTAAGAAGTTCTGTTTTTAAAATGAAGGCGGGCTGTGCTGTCTAGGTACTAGGTTACCACCTGGTGGTTGCAGCATTATTAACTAGGCAGTATTAGTCTTATTTGTATTATCAGTAGGTACAGCGCAAATGAAGCGGGTCGAGGGGAAACAGGCGCGCGCGCGTCCCCCGCGGTCAATGCACCGCGCTGGCGCACGGTACGTTGACCTCCCAGCCAGCTGAGTGATATTAAAATATATTACTGTTTTATTAGTTTAATTTGTTTTTTGGTTTTCTAAATGAGATAAATATGTAGTTAAGGTCCTATTATGTTGTACTATGTGTATGTAACCAGAAAAAAAACAAAAAAAGAACTTAGACAAGTTAACATATTTTTTGCGTTTTTTTTTCGCTAAACCTATTCAGTATCATGGTCTGAATGCAACCCCCAAGTTTTCGGGAGCAGTCTTTTTACACCCTGTATAAGCAATGGTATAAAATTACGGGTATGCCATTCCGAGATATAGATAGGACGAGATGACGTCATCATCACTATCGCTGGTTCTCAAACTTTATACTTTTTGGGAAGATTTTATAACCTACTTAATTTAGTCAATAATTAAAATTTAGTAAATAATTTAAATTTTGGGGGGTGTAAGGGAGCGAACCATAATCTTTTGCTCCCAGCCAACCTCACCTGCACGCGGTGCACCCTGCTGAACAACAAACGAGGCTCTGGCGACCGACTGATGGCGGTATATCCATCCCAAGACTCTTGGGCCAAGAGGCGTAACTAAATACAATAGGCCGGTGACGGGCAGCAGCGTCACCGGTGCAACAAGTTACGCCCTGCGATCACCAACCCGCCTGCCCAGCGTGGTGATTATGGGCTAATATCCTCCATGCGAAAGCAACAAAAGCCACGGCCCCCAGTTCCCGGCAGTCCCGCAATTCCTGGTCATGGCGACCACGGTAACGGCGGGACAGGGGGTGCTAAGAATCACCGGGTTACGGAAGGCCACCATAAGCGACTGACTTTGGCAACCTATAACGGCCGCACGTTACGGCTAGACTCGCGTCTGGCTCAACTTGAGGTGGAACTTGGGAAGATTAGGTGGCATATTCTAGGGCTATGTGAAGTCCGAAGAGAGGGGGAGGATACCATAACAGAACTCGACTCTGGTGTTCCACAAGGCGGCATTCTTTCTCCTCTTCTCTTTTCACTATTTATCGATCTCGTGACCCGTGAGCTTCAGTGTGCGTATCACTTGTATGCAGACGACCTGCAAATCTACTCACACGCAAGAGTAGAAAATTTGAATGAAGCTATAGGTAGTGTCAACAGAGACTTAGAGACCATTAGAAACTGGTCCAGTAGGTTTGGCTTAACGGTGAACCCATCAAAATCCCAAGCTATCATCATAGGGAGTCCTAGAATGACGAACAGAATTGAGTCTGATAGTATCACTGAAATCATCTTTGATGATACTGTCTTACCCATTAGTGCATCGGTCAAGGATCTCGGTTTGCACATCGATACGACTTTGAACTGGCAAACACAAGTAACTAGCGTCTGTCAGAAGGTTACAAATGTTTTACGCATATTCTATCGTCTGAAAAATTTCTTACCCGTAGAAACAAAAAAGATGCTTGTGCAGAGTTTAATTTTTCCACTTATCGACTATGGTGATGTGTGTTATCTCGACCTGAATGCAGATCTGCTCAATAAATTAGACCGACTTCTCAATAATTGCATTCGATTCATATTCAATCTGCGAAAGTATGATCACATATCCGCTTACCGTACACAACTGTCCTGGTTACCAATAAGACAGCGCCGCAGTTCGAGGGCTCTTACTTTATTGTACTCCCTTCTTCACTCACCGAACTCACCTACCTACTTAAAATCCCAACTAGAATATATCTGCTCTAACCATAATAGAAATCTTCGCTCTTCTCACAATCTTCTCCTTCGTTGTCCTTCCCATACTTCGAGTATCGTCCATTCCTCTTTCCTAGTTCAAGCCGTCACTCTTTGGAACACACTCCCATTAGAAACCAGGATGTCCACTAGCCGATCCAATTTTAAGCTTAGAATACGGAAGTTCTATAGAGACTTGTTGTCGGAGTCATCAGAATAGTACTCTATATGTGTATTTTGAATGTGTATATACGCGTATGTGTATGTATGTATATTTATCTATTTATATATATGTGTGTATGTATGTATAAATTGTATATGTGTATTGTGTATAAATCGATACGTAGAATCCTTAGTTTTGTAGTGTATTTAATTGATTTTTCGTATTACCTTTAAAATACGCCTGCCACACACAGTCTTGCAACACCCAAAGGTTTGACTGGAAGAAAATGCCTGTGGCATTAAGTCCGCCTTGTGCAGTATGTTTGCAGGAAGTTTGAATAAATAAATAAATAAATAAATAACCCTCGACTCAGGCCACCTGATGTACTTCCGCGAGGGAGACCAAGAATCCCAAGGTGGCGTGGGGTTTCTAGTAAACAAGTCCCTTTCTGACAACGTAGTGGAAATATCCAGTGTGTCGAACAGGGTAGCGTACCTCATTATCAAACTTAAAGAGAGGTAAAGCCTCTAGGTAGGACAAGTGTACACACCGACCACGGCCCACTCGGACGATGAAGTGGAGGATATGTTCGATGACATATCGAGGGCCCTGCACTTCACTACTAAAACCCACTACAACGTCGTTATAGGTGACTTCAACGCTAAAGTGGGAGTACAAACTTGTAGCGAATCGGTAATAGGATCTCATGGATTTGGAAGCAGGAATCATAGGGGGCAAATGCTTGTCAACTTTCTCGAGCGGGAAGGTCTATTCTTGATGAACTCCTTCTTCAAAAAGCGGCCCCAAAGAAAGTGGACGTGGCAAAGCCCCGACGTTATGACAAAAAATGAGATTGATTTCATCTTGGCGGACAGAAAGCACATATTCAGAGACGTCTCAGTGATCAATAGGTTTAACACCGGTAGTGATCACCGACTTGTCCGAGACTCTCTGAATATCGACTTTAAGGCTGAACGTGTCCGTTTGATGAAATCCAGGCTCCGACCAACTCTGCTTCAAGTCACGATGGGATCTGAAAAATTCCAGTCAAATCTGGAAAGCCGATTTGCTGCCATGGAAACCACAACAGACGTAGACCAGAACCTTGAAAATGTGGTTCGGATTCTCAGGGACGAAGGTACGAGATTTTGTGAAATGCAGCGTAAAAGCAGGAAGTCGAAGCTTTCAGAGAGGACACTGGGGTAATGAGGGAACGACGTGAGAACCCACCTGTCACTTCGTTGGCAAAGAGGACTCTTAACCGAGAGATCAGCAGGCTTGTGCGACACGACCTCCGATGCTCCAATACTCTTTCGATCGAAAGAGCGATCGAGCGGAATCGGGGGTCAAAAGTGTTCGTACAATCTCTTGGAAGAAGTCACCTGACGAAGTTGACCACATCACGATGAGAGGTCGTTGCTTCTAAGCCGGCCGTCCTTTCGGAAGTCGAAGGCTTCTACGACAGTTTATACGCTTCGCATGCATCTCGACCTGATTCCGAAAATGAGGACCCTAGAGCCACGCCACATTAACACGCCACTACACCGAAGATCTGCCAGAAGTCAGCACTAATGAAATCGTGATGGCTCTTGGACAGCTAAAAATGGAAAAGCCCCTGGAGAGGACGGCGTTACAACAGAGCTGTTGAAAGGTGGAGGTATGCCCGTACTGAGGGAGCTCCAAAAGCTTTTTAACGCTGTCCTGTTCGAAGGGAGAACTCCAGAGGCGTGGAGCAGGAGTATGGTCGTGTTGTTCTTCAAAAAGGGTGACAAGACCATGTTGAAGAACTATCGGCCCATTTCCCTTCTAAGCCACGTCTACAAACCGTTTTCAAGAGTCATCACGAACGGTCTTGCGCGAAGACTCGATGAATCCCAACCACCGGAGCAGGCTGGGTTTCGGAGCGGATATGGCACCATAGACCACATCCACACAGTGCGGCAGATTATACAGAAGACCGAAGAGTATAATCAGCCCCTGTGTCTAGCATTCGTGGGCTATGAGAAGGCCTTTGGTTCGATCGAGACCTGGTCTGTTCTGGAGTCCCTGCAGCGTTGCCAAGTGGATTGGCAATACATCCAAGGGTTGAGATGTCTCTACGAAGCCGCCACTATGTCCGTCCAAGTACAGAATCAGCATACAAGACCTATACCATTGCATGGACGAGTGAGACAAGGTGATGTCTATGATCACCGAAATTGTTCACTAATGCAATGGAGGACTTCTTCAAGACGCTGCACTGGAATGGGCGCGGCATCAACATCAATGCCGAATACTTGCGATTTGCAGACGACATCGTCATCATGGCAGAGACGCTGCAGAACTTTCAACAGATGCTGAATGACCTGGCTGACTCTTCTGTGCGCATCGGCCTACGGATGAACTTGGACAAGACTAAGGCCATGTTCAATGAACACGTACTACCGGAAGTACACGGTGCCGTTCTTGAAGTTGTTCAAAAATACGTGTACCTCGGGCAGACTTTGCAGTTAGGGAGAAACAACTTTGAGGACGAAGTGAACAGGAGAATTCGGCTGGGTTGGGCAGCGTTTGGGAAGCTTCTTCAGGTCTTCTTATCATCGATCCCACAGTGCCTAAAGACGAAAGTCTTCAATGAGTGCGTCCTACCCGTAATGGCATACGGAGCCGAAACGTGGACACTTACGGTACGGCTAGTTCACAAGTTTAAAGTCGCTCAGCGTGCTATGGAAAGGGCTATGCTCGGCGTTTCTCTAAGGGACCGTATCAGAAACGAAGTGATCCGGCAGAGAACCAGAGTCACCGACATAGCCCATAGGATTAGCAAGCTGAAGTGGCAGTGGGCTGGCCATATTTGCCGTAGAACCGATAACCGTTGGGGTAAACGGGTTCTTGAGTGGAGACCGCGATTCGGCAAACGTAGTGTAGGACGTCCACAGGCCAGGTGGAGTGATGATTTGCGCAAGACGACTGGCAGGAGCTGGATGCGAGAAGCCGAGGATCGAACCAAGTGGCGCGCAATTGGAGAGGCCTATGTCCAGCAGTGGACTGCGATAGGCTGATGATGTGATGTGATGAAATAATTTAAATACAATAATTTTGATCGTGATTTGTGTGTGGAATATAGAAATGGTGGCTACTTTTAGGATCGCTCTTTGGGCTTTTTCTAGAGGCAGCAAAATAGTTTTTATTGCTCCACCCCATAAAGTTAAGCAGTACCTTTTGGATGATTGATTGACATAAAAACATCAGTTTGATAAATACTATAAAAACAAATAAATATTTGGGAATAGCTGACTGGTTTTATGACGTCACCCTGGGTAATAGCTGACTGGATTTATGACGTCACCCTGGGTAACTTTCGAAATGTCATACATGTATTGTTATACCATGATATAAACCTTATCTTGTGTAACCAGACTATTAAACGTAATTATATTTTAATACACATTATGGACAAGCGAAAAAACAACAGGAAATCCCTAGGTCATAATACCATTGGTGCCTCTCTCGTCTCTCTAACGCCTTGATGACATAATATAAATGTTTAAGTACTATTATTCCAAATTTTAATTGGCATTTGTTTGCGTACCACAACTTTTTTATTTGTATCTACAATGAGAAGTAAACCTTCAAACAAACTCTATACCAACCCCTCTGGCCAGCCAATACCTCCTTGCTAAGAAGAAGCCTATTTCCAGTTGTGCACCGCTAAAGGTTGTTGATGGTGAACATGGATATCAGTCAGAGCGTCTTATTTGATGTTATTCTAATTTCAGGTGTATCTACGTCTGAAAATAGTTCCAAGCGATTTCCGGGATAGATTATTCTTTGGGCTTACAACTTGTGATCCAAATAGCATAACCGACCTTCAGTCTTGGAATTTCTACAACCAGTTAATAGATTTTTCAAAGAATTTAAAAAACAATACAAATATCTTATACATGTGTGTTAAGCAGAGAGGAGACTTTGCCTGTTTTCTGAATGGTTATGACTTGAATTATGGTTTCAAAAATTTTGATATCAGCGGTCCTTATTGGGCGGTATTGGAACTACCTCACAATGCCATTAGTGTGGAATTCATTCCTTCTCCAAATGGAACTAAATCTGAAGAGTATAAACTTTTAAGTGAAGAGAAACCTTTACCACCGACCACAAATGCCTTGGTAAGTGTTTTATTTTTTGTGACATTCAATTTCCTGGTTAATGTATAGATGCAAGTTCAGTCATGTATTATCTCATAATTCGACTTGACCAGTCGTCTGTCTGATCTAAGGAGAAGCTAAGGTCCTGTAGAGGACTATCAAAGACTGTTATTGATCATAATAAATAAAACTGAATTTATTTATAATTTCAGGTTGAACTGAATAATCTAACTAGCAATGTCAGTAACGTTAAGCTTGACTCAAAAATGGTCAAAGAAAAACCGAAATCGTATGAGGCTTTCAAACCATTAGCAAATATAGAAAAAATAAAGAGTCCATTGAATGCAGAAGGTGAGTAATAATAATAACTTCACACGTATCACACACTTCCGTCTGATCCCAAACTGGCCAGAGTTTGTACAATACGATTACTAACCAAATTTAAAATCAACATACTCTTTTACCAGATTGATAATAAAAATACTTTTTTAGTCAACTATGTCACACTGTATCACTTAGTATGTAAACTATTTTTCATCCCCTAATCTCGGAAAGAGTATTTTTGCTCTTCGATATCTGAGTGCAAAAGCCGTTTTTATCCGCTACAAGATAACGTAAATTGAATTCACAACATCGTGTGTGCTAAGTTTGTGAATGCTAAACATAATTAAAGCTGTTTACTTCTACCTCCATGGTGCTGAATTATTATACAACCTTTTGTAATTTGTTGAAAACTCAGACTTGGAACCTTCTTGGTGCACTTTCTTTAATTTGCTTTGCCCTCGTCATTTTCTTTTCACGTCATATTGTTAAAACCTTATCTTGTGATTCTACTTACTAACATATATATATATATATATATACATATATGTATATACTTTTCTTGCATTTATTCATTTCGTCGCTGAGGTGGGATGAAAAGTTAGATGTTGCACTCGAGTGCAAGATTTTTTACCTCATGCTCTTTTGATTCTCTCGCTAACGCTCAGGATTATAATTTTTTAGAATCCTTTGCTTGCTCGGTCATTAAATTGAGCAGGCGGTTTTAAAGGACATTTTCACTCTTGTATAACAAATAACTATTGCATAATTAACTCATACCTTGTTTGTATTTATTTAAGACCCCACTATGTACTGTTATCACTTTAAATTATACATCATACTACTATAATTTTTCTTTTAATACACCAGACTTCTCTCCAAATCGTATTATTCTCTCCATCCCATGGTTGCTGTAAGAGATTGTGTCTGCGCAATAAAGCCGCCACTTGTACTTACGTACCTAGTTTCAAGTCCTCTATATAATCTCTGGTGTACAATAAAGTTATATTAATAACCTCATATAGTTATTTAGTTACAATTTTTTTTATTTCTGTTGTCTAGTACCCATAACATAAGCTCTGCTTAGCTTGGGACTAGATGGCGTTGTGTGTTAGATGTCCGAAATATTTATTTATTTATTATTATTTTATTACATTTTAATCCCCTAATCGATGGCTCCTACGTGTAGGGGCGGAACTGCCGCTTAAGGCTTTTTCCAATTATTAGCTCAATCGGTTTATTTTGCTCTATTCTAAGATATAAAGAAACAAAAAAAATGATTTTTTGTCTAGATCAAGAATAAAATTTTAGGCAAATAGGCGTATGAGCACCAATTGGCCACGTATAAAACCCAATCCAACGATGTACTCTGTACAATGATGGTTGTGATATAAGGTGGTGATACAGAAACTCGATTGTAATAACATTTTAGATTTTAATACAAAATTGTTTTATTTTTGGATACCTTTTTGTATGTGAGACAAGGACATAACTATAATTTACACACAGTATAAGGGCGTATATGCTTCAAAATGAAGTTACGACACATTAGATACCATTTTCTGGTTGGATCTATTAATGGTTTCTAGTAATGATAACAGATAATGTTATAAATATATGACACAAAGTTATTATAGTATATAAATATTGATGCTAATATAAGGAAGGAATGTCACTAAAGCCCTTTTACGTCTATTTAATTTATTAATCATAAAAAAACAACCAAGTAAAAAGTCGAATGTGCAAAATCTCGAAATTTAATATAAATATACAAAACAAAAACAAACTTCAATGTAATTAACATGGTATTATAATGCTTATTGCAAATTTTCATTAAGATTGTTACAATAGTGTACGAGATATGACATAAAAAGCAGTTCCGGCACCTTCAAACTGCTCTCCTGTAAAGTCGGTTTTTTCACTTAGGGCAGTTTACGTAGGAGCCATCGTAATGTCTATATCATTTATCGCTATAAATGACAAAGACTAGACATTAGGGTGTCCCTTACTTTTCAATGTTTATTTTCTAACGCATACGTCCTAGCTATGTTAAATTGAACCTGAAACAGTAGAAAATATTTTTAAAGCTATCGCGGGCTTTGAGGCATTTGAGCGCGGCGACCGAATCAAGAAATTCCGTAACACAAAACCTGACACCCGAAGTTCGCACGGATCGAGACGAGCTGCTCCGAATGAAAACGAATCTGTCTGTCTCTGAACGCACGAAGTGCATGTCTCAAGTGAAACTCAAGGTCAAGCGAGGTTTGGTTGCGGGGATTATTCATAACCAATACATAAATTCCTCTTTGGAAATGATGGATTTTAACTTTGTGTAGATTAAGGCGTTGTCTGTCTTGTTCGCCAGAACGAATCATTTTCTGTTGCATCTGCTAACTAAGCGCTTCAATATCAACGGTTTCATTATCAATATCCACAAGGTTGAGAAGCTCAGTTGGTACACAGTGCTTTCGTTGTGTAATAAGTTTTAGTGGAGCTCCACTGGTGACCCGATGGGTTGTACAGTTCATTGCCAGCTCAAGCTCTTTAAGTACAGAGTGCCACTGTTCTGCTTCGTAATTTTTAATCATGATCGATGCATTCTTGAGGGTCACAACTGTAGGTTGTTTAGTACACAAAAATTAAAGTCTTTATAAAGTTCAACGGTTATATAATTTAAATTAAGTTAACAATTAACACGAAAGGGTAGAAAGCACGAATACACAAAAGAAACAGTTTAGGAAGATGAAAGAACAGTATAGTACAACGAATGAAAGCTAAGAATACAGATTTGAAAGCGCGAATTAATTATATGATTTACGATAACGAAAGTGAAAGCTAATACAATATGCAGCGTGCAAGCAAGCGAGTACGGGAGTGCCTTGCGCAGCGGCGGACAAAGGACTGGCGCCGAGACCGCGGTAAAACCGAACGGCGCCCGGCCGCGAAGATCTCCGAAGAGGCACGAGCTCGGTGCGACTTCACTCGTGCGACCGTGGCGCCGCCACAGCAGCCCCCTGGCCAGACCGTGACTACGGTCGATAATAGTCTGGGAAGTGTACTCTTCTGCCGCTGCGAGTATGGGTTGTCGACTTGGCTGCTGGTGTAGAAGGTGTGCTTGCAGATGAACTAGCTGGAACAGTGGCTGCGTCGTCAGTGTGCCTGTCTTTCGTAGAGTATGCTGGTTTCAGGCGATCCAATGAGATGTTGTTGGCCTTACCTTGTACTTCAACTTTAAAGTACTTCTCTTGCCTGTTCAGTACTTTGTAGGGACCAGCATACGGCGGCTCCAAAGACTTTCTCACGTAGTCCTGCCTCACGAAGACATGTGAACAGTGTTGCAAGTCTTTGGGGACATAAAATGTGTTACTTCTATGCCGTGCAGTTGGTTTCGGAGACAAGTTGGCCATGTGTTTCGCAAGTCGAGTAGCGAAGCTTGAGATGTCCCCGACGGTGTAGTCTTCTGATGGTGATAGGAACTGGTTTGGTAATCGTAGCGGCTCACCATAAACCAACTTGGCCGATGATGATTGTATGTCGTCTTTCCAGGAAATGCGAATGCTTAGCAGAACGATGGGCAAGACTTCTGTCCATTGTGTGTTGTTGTGACACATGAGGCCTGCTTTGAGCTGTCGATGCAGTCTCTTTACCATCCCGTTTGATGCTGGGTGATATGCTGTGGTGCTGAAATGGCGTGCACCGAGCAGAGTTGCTAGGGCCTTGAATAGGCTGGACTCGAACTGCCGGCCGCGATCAGTGGTGATCTGCGATGGGCAACCGAACCTCGATATCCACCTGGATACCAAGGCGGCCGCGCAGGTGTCAGCAGTGATGTTTGTGAGTGGTATTGCCTCAGGCCATCGTGTGAACCGGTCAACGACAGTGATACAATATCTGAAATCAGTTTATTTATCGAGTAGCGTTATAACTTCCCAGAGAGGTCTGTACTGTGTGGTGGCTCGAGTATAACTAGCTGGATCGCTCACAGTGCGGCCGTATTTATAGGCATGTGTTTGTAAGTTTTTAGGTTAAGTATTGAAATTATATTGACTGTTAAATCCTAAATTACTGGTCTAAATGAAATGCAAGTGGACTGTATATTTGTAATGTAATTTGTTATAATATTTAAGATGTACAGATAGATTCTGATATTGGTGGTGCGCGTGCGATGCTAGCGGGATTTGGTAGCGTTGTTCCGGGCCAGCTGACGGTTCGCGCCGCGCTCCGTGACCCCACCCCCGCCGTCGCCTTGCTCCACCGGCGGCTCCCGAATGCAGCCGAGAATAGACAAACACGCCTATCGCTCACGAACAATGACATTCATTTTACATCATAATAAACATTAAAGTAATCACCTGGTGGCTTTTTTTATTTTGGAACAATCAAATGATTTAAATTAATTATTCTAGGTTTTCTAGACTAATCGTTGTAGTTGCCCCGATATATGCATTCTTCGAAAATATTAAATCAATTATAGTAAAAAAACTACTAAATATTATTGAAAATAGAAGAGGCAAAATGGTTAGCGTGGAGTGACTACCATCTGACTTCCACAACCCAAGTACTAGACGATATCGAAGCTCTGTAGGAAGACTTTGTAGAGCTCCAACTACCTCTAGCTATTGCCAAAGCTGTTCGTGTTCCGGTACCTCTTAAAGTACTCTCTGAGGCAAGGAGTGGTCTCGGTATGATTAGAACGGTCACCCATTCATAGTCTGACCTGTGATCTACGCGTTAACATTTATCTTTAATTCACACTAATTAAAATACACAACATGTTGATTTCAATTGACAAGTGATTTCTTCTCTCTTATAGATGGCGAAGCCTCTTCTACCGATTGTGCAGTGGACGTGCTAAATCCACTACGTTTTCATAGAGTCCATGGACGATTTGTAACTATCTCCGATGACTATTGTACTGCGCAAACTGCAATACCGAAAGAGAAGCCTTTCTTAGTGACCCACGAATGTTTCGCTTTCAGTTCCAGACCTGTGGCTATTAATGAAAAGGCAAGTAACTTGGTATCCGGGTGCTGATGAATTAAGAATACGAAGTGTCACCACTCCACCAGCCGACTAACAGCGCAAACTGCGTAGGACAACACCATTGCAAATAGAAATAAAATTCGACACTAACCCTATACCAAATCCTATATGAATCCATCTGTCCAGATGGAATATTTTTAAGGAGACGCCTATTTCCAGTATAAGACTGTTAAAGGCTGTTGTGATGTAATGTATTTGAATTAAAGAGCCAGTTTCTTGTCAGTATCGATGTGGAGTACACTTCACGCCATTTTAATATTTTGCAATTTGTTTATCCCCTTGATATGATATACCTCTACTCAGATTTTTAAATATAATTGTAATAATGGTTATAAATTAAATTAAAATACTAGGAAATAATAATAAAAAAAAAGAAACAATGTGTACATTCAAGCGTCAAAAAATTCCTGGTCATCATTTTCTACTGGTAGCGTTCCCTGGCTGACAGCTTTGCACCGTGTAATGGCAAGTAATAATTAATGTTGTGAAAACAGAAGCGGCAAATTGCCACTTGAAAAACACAACAATTTCTTTAAAACAAGATGAAAGTATAGAAAATATTAAAAGAAAAAATGAAAAGCAAAATGAAATGAAGAAATCCAAGATTAATATACATACATCAAATCAAATGATATTATATAAATAACATTAGGTGTCGGTCAAGATTAATTATTATCTTTTGTTGTGTAGAAAACAGTGCGGGACCCAACATGCTGACTTATATATACATAAGTTAGTAATATATACTAACTATTTTTGTTCTTTCTAGGTATACCTACATTTAGAAAAAGCTTCCTACATACGTCCTTTCGCTTTTGGATTTACTGATTGTGATCCAAACATCGTAGTCGACCTTCTGCCCAAGCTGTGTTTATACAGTAACTGCATCTTTAGCAATTGCTTAAACAATTTACCATTCAACTTTGGTACTGAAGGAAATCCCTTCTTTTTTTTCCTGAAGCCTTCTGGAGAGGTGTGTTATGGAATCAACGATCAAGAAATAGGGAGTGTATCTAAAGTGATCAACGTGAACACCCCTCTCTGGGTGTTGATAAAACTATCTAATTGGATTCCTACAGCGACATTAATTGACTTTCCAAAAGAAAATATGACTAAAGATTTAAAATGTCCAAGTATACAAAAGCCTTTACAAACAATTACAAAAGTAAGTTAGATTTTTCATTTCCATAAATTTAATATGAAACCTAACATTTCGAAGAGCGATTACAAGATTAAAGGAATCTCAATAGAACGTAACGAATTACTAGTACTGAAATTTTAATTTTTCTTTTTTTAAATATTTCTGTTTCTGAAAGTTTTTTTAATATTAATTATAAATTTTGCATAACTTACGTAAAACAAAAGAAATATTTGCACACTGTAAATACTGTAATATTATATAACAGTGTGCAAACAGGTAGAATGTAAATGGGTGACATATTATTAAGACATTGTTAGGATCTTTGTATACAAACAGTTCTGCAAATAAATTAATTAGTTGTCCCGTGAAAGTAAACTACCTAAAACATGTAAACGGTAATTTAGTCTGGCTAGAACAAAAACCTATTCAAGCCGATATAAATACTTCACATCACACTTTGACAATCAGGAAATATCTAGACGATTGTAAAATCTTTGTGATTTTTCAGAAAATAACCACAAACGACACTGAAAATAAAAAAACTGAAATTTTGAAGTTGACCGCATCTTCAAGAGGAGTATTACTGGAGAAGCCAATTTTCTATTGCAGTGAGTTCTGTTTCGATATTAACTACACGGGTGCCGTAGTAGTTTAAACCGCCACCTCACCGCGTTCTGAGCTGAGTTTTATGGGTTCAATCCCGAGATGAAACAACACATTATAACAAACAAAAATACAAATGAAAATATTTATTTTCTATTAAATTAACCACTCACTGTAATGCAATTGCCTGTATTGAGCCAAATGAAACCATAGAATTGCCATAAATAGGTTTTCTATAAGCTTGTGGCATTGCTGATATCGTTCACAATGTTTACATGGTTAACTAATATTTAAAGGAAACATTAAACCAAAGAAACAAAAGGGGAATGCAAAGGTTTTATTTCTGTTCGTTTATCTTAAGGTGGTGGAGCTCCCGTTAGAATTGCACCTTATGAGAGTATTTCTCTTGGATGCCATCATCAGATATTACTCATGGTACCACCATTGGGACATCTCCTTTCCATTAAAAAAATAATCATCGGTTCATAAACGAAAACGTTATCCGCGAAAACACATTATATATATATGTAAATATATATACTATATAAATATGCATATATATATACATATATTGGGGGAATAATTGGGGCAGTGATTGCCACCTTCCTCCAGAATACGATTGGGAGCTGCCGGAGCCGTTTGGCTCCGGGGGGCGAGGGGGGGGGGATTTCCCAGGTGCAGTGCGTCTGGGACCCTCCTGAGTAGGTTTATGCTTTAGTTTATAGATGCCATAATTTTTTGAGTTGAATGTCCTCCGACAGGATGCCCTTGGCACTAGACTCCCTCGCAGCTCCGAAGAGCCACTGATCCTGCTTTCAAACAACCCTTCAAAGGGCCGTTTCCACCTCCCAACCAGAATTGACCGTAGGCGGCAGCGTCTCTCTTACTCAACGGGAGAGGCGCTGTCGTCTTCGTTCCCCAGTGTGCACCAGGTGGAGGTTCCGAACCTCGCACTCCAGGAATCTGACATCCTGGATTAACAAACAGGCTACTTTGAAAAAACCGATCAAAACGCAGACGAAACCCGCGGGCAACAGCTAGTATTATAAACGCGAAAGTTTGTAAGTATGGATGTATGGATGCTTGTTACTATTTCTCGCAAAAACTACTGAAGTGATTTGTATGAAACTTTATAGTAATATAGCTTATACATTAAAATAACACAGAAGCTACTATTTGCCGCGATAAGCGGCATACACGCGGGCTGAGCCGCGGGCAACAACTAGTGCAACAATTTAAATAAAAACAATGCTGAATAGTGACCATCACGACAGCACAAAGGCTGGTGATTTTAATTTGGTCGTCTGTGAGAGAGTAGTGCCGCCCTGATCGAGCCGGTCGTACTGAAATCAGCGTGCCTCTACTTTCTCTCCACTCCCCTTCCTCCACTTCGTCATCAATCGTCAAAAATTAACAAATGTAAAATAACAAAACACAAAAACAAGTGATTCCAAACTGAACTGAGTCTGAAATGTAATAACTACATTGTTGATAAACACACTATTAAAGTTCTAAATATATACATATTGTGTGATAAACACAATCGTTTGTTGTGGGTGTAGTTTATCTAAAACGAACTGAGACGTACTTCGTCCTGCCATTGTTATTCGTAATTCATATCAAAATTATCAAAAAGCTTGTTTTTATTATTTACTAGCAACCCGCCCCGGTTTCGCTCGGGTTCTTTACGCAAAATATAGTATGGAGTATGTCACACTAGGGAGTTGTGGCTATCTAATAGTGTGATGCGAACGTGATGATGAGGTCAGTATCAAATATATTAAATAACTAGCTGAACGCCGCGGTGTTACCCGCGGTTATTGTCGTACCGCGAGTAACGCCGCGGGACAAAGTTAGTCTAAAAAAGAAGCCTAAGTTACTTCCTGGATCATCAGCTACCTGCCAGTGAAAGTCCCGTCGAAAATCGGTCCAGCCGTTCCAGAGATTACCCGGAACAAACAGACAGAAAAGACAGACAGACATACAATTTTTTTTAACTACATTTGGTATATGTACCGTGTATACATACATATGTATTTAATAAAAAGCGGTTATTTTAATTTTACAAACAGACACTCGAATTTCATTTATTTGTATAGATTAGTAGGTATTATTATTTTTACTTACAAAACCGATAAATTTAGTTTTTCTTCTCTTCTCTCTGTTTTGATTTATAAAAACAAATAACCACCTGCGATATATTATTTAATATATTAAATACTTTTCATTCAATAAACAGATGGGAGGAGATTGCTTCTATTCGGACCTTGGACTATTATTAATTTTCACTCCAAACGCTAGTTTTACGGGAGATTGTAGCCGTTTGAATTTTAAAGGCAATTAATTCTAAGGATAGTAAAGGAATTTCGGTGAAGAACCAGTTACACAAAGCGTTGCCATTGAATATGATACATGTGATCAAACCTTTACTATTATGAGTCTTGTAGGTACCGTTGCATAGACTCAGTTTAGGCGGACACATTTATTTTAGTAATGCAATATACCTACTTTTACATTATTTTTTTGCGTCGGAATTTCAGGAGGCATTTCAAAAATGCAAAATTCTATGGGATCATGTATTGCTTTTGTTTATTCACAATTGTGTCAACTGAGTAATAGGAAATAATCAATTCATTTATTTTATCGACTTGCTCATCAAAATAAAACAGTACAATCACTCATTCGGCAGATATTGTTGCTCAGATCTTGTATTGTCCTGTCTAATGCCTCAATTGACGATTTGTGAGACTTAGTAAAAGCTATAAAAAAAGTAAATCTTCAGTAATGCTTTTACGCTTACAGTTTCCTCATAATTTTCTTTAATACAAACCTTGTCCTGACAATAGATAATACATAAAAAGAATTATCCAATCTGGTGCAGTCGATCGGAAGTTATGTGCATACGTACATTTCAGCGATTCATTTTTATTTATGTAGATAGAAGACTAGCTGAACCCCGCGGTGTTACCCGCGGGTATTGAACTACTAAGGTAATGCCGCGGGGCGAAACTAGTCTAAAAAAGTTACCTCAGTTACTCCTTATATCATTAGCTACCTATCAGTGAAACTCCCGTCAAAATCGATCTAACCGGTCCAAAAATTAGACGGAACAAACACACAGAAGAAAAAAAAATTAAAAATAGTATTTTGGTAAATGTAACATTTATACATACATATGCATTACATACATATGGTTATTTTAATATTACAAACAGACACTCCAATTTTAATTTGTATAGATGTTTTGTTTTGTTTTCAGAAGCAACACATTAGCTTAGTTCTATCTAAACGATAAGATTTGGTCTTATATATGTTCGAAAAGTTCCCCGCAATTCAGGATGTATATTCCTAGTGTGAGAGTAGCATTTTTTTCAGAACTCACAGGACACAGCTCAGCGGCTAGCAGCGCGGCCACTACGCCACCCTGAAGTCAACATTAGTATTTCATATTCAAATTGTCAAAGAATTTAGTTACTTTAGAATATTATAATTAGGTGCGTCGTAATATAACTGTCAGACAGACAGTTATCGGTGGATTATATTAATAGAAAATGTAATAAAACCACATAGCGAGAATGAAAAACAGGAAAACCGCATAATAAATTACACACAGTATATAATCCAGATAGGAATCGAACTGAGGGCCCCGTGGCAGTTAAGATCATTAACCATTAGATCAATATTTCACGCAATACTCACTGTTTTATCATAATATTGGCACAAATGAACTTACTGAGTTTTAACTTTGAACACTGCTACTTTGACACATATATTATTTATAGTCACGTAAGTAGAACTGAACTTGAATAATAATAAATCAAACAATTCGCACGACAACCGACCCGGCCTGTGGTTTAGGCGTTACTATCAAACCCCACATTGATTCAGAGTTCCACTAAATACACGCTTCTTTTGCTACTTCATATAGAGAACCTATTCTGTTAAAACTGACTCCGCTGGAAGGAGTGTTGTGAAATGAAATGAAATAATTAATTCTACAATTAGGTCACAAGAGCACTTTTGCAAATGAAAACTTAAACAGATGAGTTCAGCCTTTCCTAACTGGACTAGCCCTGAGAAGAAAAGAAGGAACCAAACTCAGGAATAATCGTCTCTTTTAAAGCCCAGACAATATTCTCAATATTTGAAGGATATTCTACCACAAGAAAAGCGATAATTATAATTCGAGTCACAACTATCATATGATTGAAGAGGAGATGTTCCAACGGTGGTACCATGATAAGGACATTAATATCTGATCTGATGAAGTCGGTTTTATTTTTGTTAAAATTGTACTTGTTATATCCCTAGATGATTAGGGTGATCCTCCCCTAAATTAGATTTTTTAATTGTTATAGCAAAATATTAGCTGGGTCAGCTACTTGTTGTTAGATTATTCATTTAAGCAATCAATATATTATTATTATGTGGTTCCATTCCTTTTCAGGAGCCACACACAGTGTACCAGAAGACCCTGACTTGGACAAAGACCATGCAGATAAAGACGGCAGTGACAAAGATGACAGAGATACGGACATCGATGAGGTGTCTCTGAAAGATGCTGAAGTAGATCTCACCGATGATCAGAAAGAGGAGCGTAAAATCATTGCTGAGGAGTTGAAGAAAGTGGGCAATGAGGCGTTTAAATTAGGCGACTATGAACGGAGTATTGAAAAATATACTGAAGGTAGAAAATATTTTCTCTGATAACCTATACAAATAAATAAAATTGGAGTGTCTGTTTGTAATATTAAAATAACCGCTTTTTACTAAATGAATATGTATGTATACATGGTACATAAACCAAAAATGTACTTTTAAAAATTTTTGTCTGTCTGTCTGTTTGTTCGTTCCGGGTAATCTCTGGAACGGCTATACCGATTTTGACGGGACTTTCACTGATAAGTAGCTAGTGATATGGGGAGTAACTTAGGCTACTTTTTTTAGACTAGCTTCACCCCGCGGCGTTACTCGCGATACGACAATAGCCGCGGAAAACACCGCGGGGTTCAGCTGCTAGTAATAAATAATAATCAATTAGAATATATCTTGATCTTTGTGACTACCAATAATGGCTACAAAATGATTTTATGATGATTAGATATATACGAAATAATGAAAATTTGTTTTTGTGTCTAAGTTCAAATTAATGAAAATGTCATTATCTAAATATACATAGAAGTATATATGGTACTTCATTAAAAAATCATACTTAAAATTTGATCTGTCTCTTTACCTGTCTGTTTATTCTGTCTAATCTCTAAATGCTAACATGCTTAACAGATAGTTGATGTTATAAGGAGTAACTTTGGATACTTTTATTTTAGATTAGCTGAACCAAGCGGTGCTACCTGCGTTTATCGTCGTACCGCGAGTAACGCCGCGGGATAAAGTTAGTCTAAAAAAAGTAGCCTCAGTTACTCCCTGGATCATCAGCTACCTGCCAGTGAAAGTCCCGTCAAAATCCGTCCAGCCGTTCCAGAGATTACCCGGAACAAAAAGACAGACAGACATACACCAAACGTTTTTAATTACATTTTTGGTATAGGTACCGTGTATACATATGCATGCAGTAAAAAGCGGTTAGCGGAGCGATATAGTCATAATTGTGGCTAAGCTCCATAAATCAGGATTTAAAAAAAAAGCGGTTATTTTAATATTACAAACACACTCCAATTTTATTTATTTGTATAGAAAAGAAAAAGAAATGAAAGGTTCTTCAAAAACAAAATTAGAACCAACGCAATAGTGAACAATATCCAATCAAAAACAAGAAAACCCGCGTGTAATGCCGGGAGACGCAACTAGTTATAAATGTGAAAATTCTCACCTACAATGTACCTCGTAGATTCTAAAATAACGAGTTTTTTATGTATTAGCCTGCCGAAGTGACTCTTGCCTGATAGTAAGCATAAGTAGAATCCGAGAGTGGTGGTCACCATACTCATTGTGAATGCAGACAATGCAACAATGCAGCATGGCGACCCACACCATGACGGCCTAATGGTGCCTCCGGTCTCGCACTCACTAACGCAATACGACAGCAGGGACGCTGTCACTTCACGTTGGTTTTCTGTGAAAGGGTAGTATCGCCCCGGTCGAGCCTTTGGTTAAGTTATACTTCTTAGTCGTGTCTTTACTCTTGACAGATCAGTCGTGGTATGTGTCTCCACCTATCACGGTCCATTGAATCTCGAGAACCCTGGACCATGGAGGTCTGTGTCACAGCTCTGATGAGGTCTGTCCAACGCGTAGGTGAGCGTCCCGCGCGACCGCTTACCTTCCACCTGTCTTCTTCTTCTTTGATGAAAAGTGCAACCAGCCGGGTCTCTCGGATCAGCTATTTCTGCCAATGTCAAGTGTTTATAGTCTTCAAATTTTAAGTCTTTAAGTCTTCGTCGTGATGAAATTGATGTTAAAAATATATAAAATATGGATGAGATGAAATGTGGACCGTCTTTCGAAAAAACAAAAAACGATCTCCAAAAATCTCTCATCTTCCACCTGTCCCTGGACAACGAGTCGCTCCATGGAGTGTTAGTTATACTTATCCATGGAGTTATACTTTCATCATCATCATCATCATCAGCCTATCGCAGTCCACTGCTGGACATAGGCCTATCCAATCCTCCATGCCAGTTATACTTTATGGACCTTAAAATAATAATTTGTTGTTACTACTTCCAGGGTTGCGGACATGTCCCCTACAGTTCTCCCAACAGAGGTCCATACTGTATTGCAACAGGAGTGCGGCTAAGCTGAAACTGGAGAAGTATGCCCAAGCTACCAAAGACTGCACAAAAGCCATTGAACTGGATGACAAATATCGTAAATTGTATATTCGGTAGATTCCTTTCATCATCAGCTTATTGAAGTCAACATCTGGACGTAGATCTCTTCTGACTGCATAACTGTGCTGGGCTTCTTCAGTCCAGCGTGTTGAGCTAAACGCTTAGACACAACACGGTGTAGCAATACGCAGGGGTTCCCCTCTGTCACACTATAAACACAAATGGGCCTACGCGTTAAATAAATAAATATTTCGGACATCTAACACACAACACCATTTAGTTTCAAGTTAAGCAGAGCTTGTGTTATGGGTGCTATACAACTTAATAACAGCAGTTCCCGGATCCCTCCCGTCTCAGGCGCAGAGTGGCACACCGTGTGGTTTTAGTCGGTTCGATTCCGACACACCGCCCCATAGCAAACCCCGGCGGATCTCCGAATACTTGACGAGATTCAAGTGTAAGGAGAGCCCATCGTGCATTTGTGACCCGAACGTAGCGGAAACTGTCCCTCACCTCATCGTGGAATGTCCTGCCTATGACAAACAAAGATTTGAGATAGAAATGATATTGAACACCAAAGTTACAAAGTGAAATTTAAGCACAATAGTTAGTAGTAATAACAGAAGCATATTTATAAAATATTGTACAAACATAGTTGAATTAGTGAATAAGAGGAACAAGGCAAATTAGTTATGTTTCCAAAATAATATAGTTATTATTTATGAGAATCATAAATCAATTAGAGTAATAGTATAGAAGTAAAATGTGCAGTACGTAGCAATAAGACCTACTTTTAATTGAATATTTGTAATTTGATGTAGTTTGTAGACAAAATGGTATGTACATGTATAATATTGGATGATAGTTATAGATAGTAAATAAAGAAATATCGTGTAAAAATTAATTAGCCTAAACTAAATAAATAGTAGTAAAGAGCTTAGCAGGAATCCCACCTGGTAACAGCGTAAAAAGAGAGCGAAAGAAAGAACTAGTATGAAGAATGAAAGTACGAGCAGTAGCAAAAGCGAGAACTGGTATGAAAGGAATAGCTAGAAGTAGGCTCCACATTAATATTGGAGGCGCTAGAAAAAAAAAAAAAAAAACCGGCGGGGTGACGGCCCGAGGGGGTTTCCACACGTTAAAAAAAAATAGGCACTATACAACTGATATAAATACAAAGATACGCTTCTTTTTTTTAATACTTACTAGTTACACTTTTATGACTTAGAAAGTGTTTACATATGTATGAAATAAATAAAAAAGAAATGAAAGAAAAATCCTGACTCGGTGGTATGGTGGTAGCGTGTGCGGCTGCGGTTCGATTCCCGGGTCGGGCCATATTTACTTCTTATTTCTTATTTCGAAATTTGGGTGTTTTCTATTTTATATCATGTGTGTATTAACAAAGAAAAGTAAATAAATATCTATACAAATCAATAAAATTGGAGTGTCTGTTTGTAATATTAAAATAACAGCTTTTTAATCAATTCATATGTATGTATACACGATACATATAATATACCAAAAATGTAGTTAATTTTTTTTGTCTGTCTGTTTGTTGCAGGTAATCTCTGGAACGACTGGACGGATTTCGATGGAACTTTCACTGGCAGGTAGCTGATGATCCAGGGAGTAACTAAGGCTTTTTTTAGACTAACTTTGTCGATTATTGTTGTAACGCGAGTAACGCCGCGGGGTTCAGCTAATTAATATTATTGTTGTACCGCGAGTAACGCCGCGGGATAAAGTTAGTCCTAAAAAAGTAGCCTAAGTTATGCCCTGGATCATTACATACCTGCCAGTGAAAGCCCCGTCAAAATCGGTCCAACCATTCCAGGGATTACACGGATCAAACAGGCAGACAGACAACATTTTTTTAACTACATTTTTGGTATATATACATATGCATTTAGTAAAAAGCGGTTATTTTAATATTACAAACAGATACTCCAATTTCATTTATTTCTATAGATAATTATTCTTTCAGTCAATCTAGCCTTAATACTGTACTATTAATTATTTATTGCTCTGCGTAGTTTGAAACTTGATGGTGCTATGTGTCAAATGTCTAAAAATAATGCGTACAAAGACAAGAGACAAACGCCACACAGCGGAATAGTACACAAGTAGAGTGGCGACGCATCACCATGCTCGAGTGACTCTGAGTATGCTCATTATTTCTACTTGGCTCAGCATTTTAACCAAGATGCAAGCAGTCGCATACGCTACCACTGCGCTACTGAGACTATTATAAATTACTAGCTGACCCGGCGAACTTCATACCACCATATTTACATATCTGTCTCAGCTTCCCACAGGCAGTGTACAGTCGCGCACAAAAAAAAAACTTTTTTTATTTCTTATAATTTCTTGTATGAAAACCTTGTCCTAATAATAACGCACACATATAAAAGAAATATTTAATGTGGTGCAGCCGATTCAAAGTTATGTGCGTACATACATTTCGGCAATTCATTTTTATCTATACAGAAAAATAAAATTAGAAAATATGTGATATTATTTTCTAGTGTTTTTTTACGGCCGTTTTTGATAATATATATCAAGTTTTAACAAGACAAAGGTTATTGAAAACGGTCTCAATTTACCTTAAAACGAGTCATCATCATCATCATCACCTCAGCCCACTGATGTCCACTGCTGGACATAAGCCTCCTTCATGGCGCGCCGTTTCTCCCGGTCCTCTGCCTTCCGCATCCAGCTGCTACCGGCTATCCTTTTCAGGTCATCGGTCCAGCGAGCTGGAGGGCGTCCCACACTTCGCTTGTCAGTCCATGGTCTCCACTCTAGGACTCGTCTGCTCCATCGGCTATCGGTTTTTCGACAGACATGACCGATAACCGATTAAAAAAGACTATTTGTTTTATAATTTTGACCAATAAAACTTGAAAAAAAGGGCCGTAATCAATTGAAAGAGATTCGACCCGAAACACTTATAATGGTTGTTGCTATGATGCAGTTGTAGAGTATGCAATTATCTGCGAATATTTGTTTCGGAGTTCGGGTGTTTTCTATGTATAATATGTATGTATTTACAAAATAGACAGTATAGGTATATGGCTAGTATCAGTTGTCTAGTAGCCACAATACAAGCTCTGCTTAGGTTGGGATTAGATGACGTTGTCTGTTAGATGTCCGAAATAATATTATTATATTAGCTAGGCTTCAAGTAAAGTTGTTAGAATGTAACTCCTGACAGTCAGGTAAACTTGTGCTGAGGTTCTCCACTCAGCTCACTCACTACCTGAACTGTGCAACATATATGACTCTATGGATATGTGATGAGTGAGACGTCCATATTCTGGAGCCAGTATGGCAAGAGACTAATATTTTATCATTATTTGCGAGCTTGCAAAAGACAACTCCTTAAAAGACAACTCCCGCGTTAGAGTCAGAACAACAATTTATGGAGCACATTAAATGTTGTCCCTTGTAGGATATGAACCCACAACACTTGGTAAAGTAGGATGTGGCGTTGACCGCTGAAACCCCTAGAACAACCGTGCACTCAATTAGAAGAACCCTCGGAGATCATTTTTTGTTTATTTTATATATATATATATTTTTTTAAAGAATATACCGGCAAACGAGCTGACGTATCGCCTGATGGTAAGCGATTACCGCCACCCATGGACACCTGCAACACCAGAAGCGTCACAAGTGCGTTTCCAGCCCTTAGGGGATGGGGGGAGGGGAGATAGGGGGAAGGGTGGGGTATGGGCCTCCGGTATCCTCACTCACTCGATGAAACACAGCGCAAGCACTATTTTACACCGTTTTCTGTGAGGCCGTGGTATCACTCCTGTCGAGGCGGCCCATTCATGCCGAAGCGTGACTCTCCCACGGTTGTAATAATGGATGTTACGGCCCGCACTGGCAGGTAGCTGATGATCCAGGGAGTAACTTAGGCAATTTTTTTTAGACTACGTGGCTCTCCCACGATAATAATATCTATACAAATAAATAAAATTGGAGTGTCCGTATGTAATATTAAAATAACCGCTTTTTACTAAATGCATATGGATGTATACAAGGTACATATACCAAAAACGTATTTTAAATTTTTAATGTCTGTCTGTCTGTTTCTTCCGGGTAATCTCTGGAACGAATGGACCGATTTTGACGAAATTTTCACTGGCAGGTAGCTGATGATCCAGGAAGTAACTCAGGCTACTTTTTTAGCCTAACTTTGTCCCGCGGTTTACTTTACGCGGTTACTCGTGGTACGACGATAACCGCGGGTAATACCGCGTTATTCTGCTAGTTTTATATATATTTTTAACATTAATTTCATCACGACAAAGACTTTAAGACTTATGATTTGAAGACTATAAACACTTGACATTGGCAGAAATAGCTGATCGGAGAGATCCGGCTGGTTGCCATTTCATCAAAGAAGAAGAAGAAGAAGAATCCTCTCCAGTTTGGTGTCCGGTGACCACACTCTCTAGGCGAAATGAGAATATAGAATAGCTGCATATCGAAATCAGATAGCTTTCATTTCAAATAGGCTTTTTTATGCACTTTTGTGCCTACGTTATATTGATGACTCTAGTTGCGCGGTTCCAAATATAATTTCCATAGAAAAGAACCGGCAACTAACTTCTTAAGTCACTTATTTAAGCAACCACAACGTAAAATAGTAAAAATAAAACTTCAAAAATTAAACAAAATACCTACAATCAATTACAAAACCAATAGCGCTGATAACTATATCGAAAATAAATCCTGACATTCGTTCATTAAAACAAATATTACAAAACATCTCAGAATACATCATTATTACGGCTTCTCATTTCTGTTACAACTTTTAGTCAAATAAACATTCTAATACATTGCTCAACTGAGTAGTCTAAAACAGTGACGTCACAAGCTTGTATTTAGTACATTTTTCATACAAAGTTATCACACATATTTCCGTTGCACTTGACACTGGCAGAATTGTCGACATCGGCATAGTTTGCCACTTTCCAAGAAAAAGAAAGAAAATGACAGTTTTTTTTATTGATTCTAGATGCATATAAAATTTGACATATTGTAGAACCTTTTTCTGGTTTGTTTACCTTTTGTCTCAGAAGAAGTTGAATAGACTATAAGGTGTCAACTACCCTATTGAATTTGTGTGTATGTATGGAAGTTTGATTAGTAAGCTGAAGTAGCAGTGGGCTGGCTATATTTGGAGACCGCGTAACGGCAAACGTAGTGTAGGACGTCCACAGTGAGTTGGAGTAATGACTTGAGCAAGATGGCGGGCAGGAACTGGATGTGAGTAGCCCGAAATTGATCAGAGTGGCGTGCAATGGAAGAGGCGTATAGACTGATGATGATGGAAGTTTGATCAAACTGTTCTTCGTGATGAGTTAAGGATACAAGTGTCACTATCTACTTTCATCTCGTGGGTGTCGTTAAGGCAGGTAACTACGTGGGACAACATTATTGAAGAATAGAAAGAAAACAAAAAAGCCATATCAACCCGTCTGCTCATTGTTGTTCTACGTACAATTAATAGGATAATACAGTTAATAGGAATAAATTATAGTATAAAAAACTAAAAAAATATATAAAAACACGCTTTAATAGCAATATCTGAAAATATTTCAATTCATGCTTTTTAATTAAGCGTGTTTTTTTAAACTATTATTTATTTTCTAATTTTTAGTTCGGTCAAAATCGTGTTTGTTTAGTTTTTAAACAATTTTTTTTGTTTTTTTTTCTCAAATTCTTGTATTGTCACCGACCCTTTACCTTTGTGCAAATATTCAAGTTAATCAGACTCCTAGAAGTAGATGCAAAAGAAGTCGAAAGATTCCGTTACATACATACATACAAAAGTCTCTTTTTAAAGAGAGGCCAATGTCCAACAGTGGATAGGGTGAAGGCCAAACAAGCTGATGTCACTAGATGAAACATACAAGACATTTTATTTCTCCTTAACTTATTTCAAATTCAAATTCAAAATCAATTATTCAATTAAGACACTAAGTGACATTTATGAACGTTAAATTGAAGCTGTAGTTAAGAATCATAGAAGACACAAACAGACGCCACAGCATGTGCTGTATTGTCGAGGTAAATTAGGTGAAAACACCAAAATCTACTGCCTGCCTGTGTCGATCCATAACTTCCAGTTTCCAAAATGCGTAGAGCCTCATGAGAAGAATACTGGCAAAGAAACTTCTCAAACTAGTTGCGGGTCGGCTTTAAGTCTACTACGCGACACCTGAGCCCATTGCAAAAACAATGGTTTTGGCACCTTGTTTTATAGCCGGCCTCCTGCCTATTGCTAAATTTGGGAATTTGATCGTTTTTAAATAGAGGAATAGGGGAAAAGGTAAATTAAGAAAAGGGAAGATGGATAGGGTGAGGAGGTTAGGGTTTAGGATACCGTACGTTACGAATGAGGAAACGGGATAGAGAGTGCGGAAGCTTGAAGAGTTCGAGGTCGCATACCCGTATGTATGACATGTGATTTGAAGATATCACAGGGACAGAGTGCCTGCCTCGTTGATCTGGTGGTTAGCGTAAGTGACTGCGGATCAAGAGGTCTCGGGTTCGATTCCCGGGTCGGAGTGCTGCTGGGTTTTTCTTCCAAGAAACTCTTATAGCAGCCCGGAGTATGGAAGATGGCGGTGTTTCCCGTCCGTGCCTCGGAGAGCATGTTAAGCCGTCGGTCCCGGTTGCAATGAACATCTATGGCAATCGTTATTAGGAAGTCAGCGCCCTCATATATACTGACAACTAGTTCAACATTCGAATTCAGTTCACCCTCAGGATTCGACGCCAGTCGCTCCGTGTAAAAACTGATATTCAGGTAAAACCGGTTCAACTAGTAGCCGACCTCAAATCTTGGAAATGATAAAGGCTAGGAAGATGACATTGACAGAGACACCTACTGACCTTGTATTTACTGACCAACAAAATGAATAACTTTATTTTTGTTATATGTATCGTGTATACATACATATGCATTGATTAAAAAGCTGTTATTTTAACATTACAAACAGATCAATTTAATTTATTTGTATCACAAACAGACATTCAAATTTTATTTATTTGTATAGATTGTCAACAAGTTAGCAGAGTCATGCTGATTTCATCACGAACGGGTCGGTACTACCCTCTTACAGAAAACCAACCTATAATAACAGAATTCGTGCTGTCGTGTTTCGTCGGTGAGTGCGAGACCTGAGGCCCAATGATGCAGAAGATCCTCAATAGGCCACAGTATTATGGGTCACGATGCTGCATAGTTGAAGTGTTCACATTCACAATGAGTATGGTGACCACCACTCTTGGATTCTGCTTTCCATCAGACGGTAGAGTCAAAAATAATGTATAATATTCCTCAGGCACTAATCTATCAAAAGCGAGAGCATGTCTGTACAAACATCTAAACCTCCATTCTGATATCTAACTTGCGTAATACCTATTTGTAAGTAACGATCATTGCTTTGTTCATTCAATACTTCTTTGTGTGAACTGCTGATATTGTTCTGAGAACTGAAACTGATATGGGACTTTTAAAATATAACAATTAGTTATTAGTGTCACAATACATCGAACCACAGAACAAACGAATATATACTTAGAAATGGTGTCGAGCAGCAAATGCAAGGTACACTGTGTCGCCTAGACGCACACATTAATGATCAATAATATTAAACACACATAAAGAAGAATATCCTGATTCGTCCACTTACAATGATAATAAATACCACCTTATGTCTTTCAACTAAGGTAGGGTTTCACTTGCATATTTGTGTTTGTAGGCAGTGTCGCCGAATACTTTAGGGATGTGGTGAATTTGACATTTATCGAATATGATTATGTTACAATAATTTTTAAATTAATTATTTATTTGACTGATACTCTGATATCCTTTCATTCTACTTTATAATTTTTTTGTTGCAAAACATTGCAACTCCCTTATCTGCCCAAAATAAGTTATATACTTGTGTATTTAGGTATATTTCAGAAACTTTAAATAAATAAACCTTAAAAAAGACTGCGCATTTTACTGCGTTAGAACAATACTTTTATTCACAAATTGTTGTTCTGAGTCTTGGTATACTTTCTGTCAATTTCATGTAAATTTGTTAAGTCCCCGGCGATACAGGATAGATTACAAAGGCAGGGGTCGTCTTTTAAAAAAAATAAATGGTTACACAAATTTCTTTTGTATTTCAAACAATATTTTACATAGTTAGGATAGGCTGACAAATATTTTATGTTTCTATTACAACATAATAAAATTTATTGACCCTGAAATAAAATATATTTATTGTATAATTGTCTTTTTGTGTCTTTTCGTACATTGTTATTTTTTAAAATAAAATGCATTCGAATATTTATGTATTTTTCAATAACACACTTTATTTAGTCAGAAACATGATTTGAAGTTGAATAGTCACCAATTTGATGAAAGTTTATTTGATTAAATATGTTAGTACCTACTAACTGGCGTAAAACTTGCATAAGTATCCGATTTTTATTTACACACTTTAAGTGGTCAGTTTGCACTCGGATTACGGACTCGGTAACTTTACAAATTTTGATAACATCATCTGACGGATAGAGTAAACCACCTTTGTCTTTAAAAACAATGAACTTATGCAATGAATTTGTATTGTTAGATAATAGGGCACCTATACAAATGTCACAATGTATTGATTATATGATGGTGTTGATGTAACTAAATTTACTATATTTTTATGAGGAATAGATCCAACATTTAAGTACCGGTATCTTGGTTGTTCTGTTTTAAAGTCACTGTCGCTAAAATGTATTGAGCAAATGGTACTAGTTTTGGTGAGCATCCAGTTTTTTCTACCAGTGGCTAAGATCCATTTTTCTTTTATACTTGGATCGCGTGGAAAACTGAAAATTGATAGCGTTTACAAATGTGCAAAAATTATAACATCCTAAATCATAAATAACTGAGTGTTATGCTAGGCACGCTAAATATTTTTTCTACGCTATAAAGTTCTCTACAACCACCGTTTCTTTGCATCCACATCTTACGGGAAGCCGTTGGATTAATAACTAACTAACATAAATTACTTAAAATATGTCACGTTTATTATTTATTCAAAAGTACATTCTTATCACTTACATACTATCTTTTGTTTATTCAAATCTGTTTTATTTCTCTGGTGGCTGTAAAATTTATATACCAAAATTTTACAGTCTCCAGAGAAATAAAACAGATTTGATTTGTAATTTTTTTTTTTTTAAATATATCTTCAATGTAATTTTCTATAAAAAAAATTAAGCGATTAAACAAAATCATATATTGTTTTAAAAATCGGATAGTAAACATAAAATCACTATAAAAACCAATATTATCAAAAAGTTTAATAATACGATATCGATTGAATTTGTCACATCCCTATGGCAAGTAATTGTAAACATTACTTTTACTAAATATGTTCGTACCAAATGTTTTGAAATATTCCCGCAGAAAATGCAGTTCATTGCTTGCTCTCTTGGCAACTATGCAAATCATACTTAATTTTAATACGTAATGTATGATTTTTTTAATAGATTAGAATATAACGGTTTGCATGTGTATTACATAATACTTTTTAGTTTTTTGTTAATATTGCTTAAAAACAAAAGTTTTTAGACTTACCGATGATACGATATGTTTCCTTTGAGTAAATTGTAGTCCTTGCTTCGTTTTCGGCACGTAATTAGAAGAAGAAAGAAAGAAAGAAAAAACATTTATTCTGACATACACAGGACAAATACATGGTTTGAAGCATATTGCAATTATAATGCCCTGTGCAGTGCCAGAAAAGGCGCCTATCTCAGCATATTTCTGCAGTCAGGGTGACCGCAGCGCTGATATTACGATAGGGCCCGCGCCCGGTGTCGTTTGTCTGTCCGTGTCCGGTGGTGTATATTTGTGTGGTGTGTTTAATAAAATATAATAATTATACCCATACATATATTACATAGATAGTGAAAAATGAAATATTTTTAGGGAAATAAATAATATCAGCCAATGTTACACATTCTCAGATTGCGGCTCAGCGACAGACCAAATACTTTCATATGTAGTCTGTGCGAGTCGTGCAAACATTTTTTTTGGGCTTCTACCTCTTTTGTCTTTGACAAACTACAAAGGAAGAGAAAACCGCGTACGAGAGCCGTTTCTACTCATGCTATAAACTATTCTGGATGTTTTAGATTAATGTAAATGAAAAGTCGTGCTGTGCGGTGATAAGTGTGGTTTCCTGAGATTTGTGTGATGTTTGTGGTGTACTATGCAAGATGTCATCGGTGAATGTCAGTACTCATGTGTTATGTAGGTTATGTTGTTTTTGGATGTCAATTAAGTATCTCTTGTATCTGAAACTGAAACTTGCAACTGTTGTTGAAGCACGGATCGGCGGAGGCAAGTCATTCCAACAGCGGGTTGCGGCCAGTTTGAAACTGCCTATAATTATCGCACAGCTCGGCATAGCAATAATTTTTTACGCAGCTACGTTCCCGACGAAAGTAATACGTGTATTAAAGCGTTCAGTTGATGCCAGCAGAGACATTAGTGACATCGGTGCTTAACTGCGGCGCGCCTGACCCGCCTACATCGCATTTCTACCTTTAATTCTCCTCTTCTGTGCATCGAACCGTAGAACAGACGAAGCTTGTTTCGCTACAAGTACATGCCAATAATCCCAGCACCTAGTTGCCTATTCGAAGTAACAACTTCCTTACCTAGTATACAATTAAAATGTTAACAAAAATAAAACCGACTTCAAGGTTTGTCTCGATTTCTCTTGGATGAGATTTTAGTGTCCTTATCATGGTACCACCGTTGGGATACCCCTTTCCATTAAAAAAAGAATCATCAAAATCGGTTCATAAACGACGAAGTTATCCGCGAACACACATAAATATATATATATATATATACACGGTCGGTTGAGAAACCTCCTCCTTTTTTTGAAGTCGGTTAAAAATAAAATCGTATCCGTTCTTTGCTGGCTTTGATCGTTTAAACTACGCAACGGATTTTAATGCCATTTACAGCAATAGATAGTGATTCAAGAAGATTTATATATATAATACTATATCTATACAAACAAATAAAATATGAGTGTCTGTTTGTAATATTAAAATAACCCCTTTTTAATAAATGCAAAAGTACGTATACACGATACATGTACTAAAATAACATTTTTTTAAATTTTTGGGTAATCTCTGGAACGACTGGCCCGATTTTGACGGAACTTTCTCTGATAGTAGCTGATGATATAGGGAGTTACTTAGGCTACTTTTTTTTAGACTAGCTTCGCCCTGCGGCTTCACCCGCGTTACGACAATTATACACGATACATATAACACTGACTGCCTCGTTGGTCTAGCGGTTGACGTATGCGACTGCTGATCATGAGGTCTCGGGTTCGAATCCCGGGTCGGGCCAAAGGTGTTATTGAGTTTTTCTAATTCTATAAATACTTAATAACAGCTCGGAGTTTGGAAGTTGGGGTCTGAACCCCCGTGCCTCGGAGAGCACGTAAAGCTGTCGGTCCTGCGCCTGATCTCTCCCCGATCGTGTCGGTTAACCGTCCCATCGGATTATGAGAGTGAGGGAACAGAGAGTGCACCTGTGTTTGCGCACACACTTGTGCACTATAATATCTCCTGCGTAGTTGGTTGGTCTCTGTTGAGACTGGCCGCCGTGGCCGTAATCGGCTAGGAGAACATCATCACATATGCCTCGTTGGTCTAGCGGTTGGCGTATGCGACTGCTGATCGTGAGGTCTCGGGTTCGATTCCCGGGTCGGACCAAATGTTTGTATGATCTACAAATATTTGTTTCGAAGTTTGGGTGTTTTCTATGTATAATATGTATGTATTTACAAAAAAAAAGTATATATGTATTTGTATCAGTTGTCTAGTACCCATAACACAAGCTCTGCTTAGCTTGGGACTAGATGGCGTTGTGTGTTAGATGTCCGAAATATTTATTATTATTTATTATTATTATTATTACATATAACAAAAATGTAGTTACAAAATGTTTTGTCTGTCTGTCTGTTTGTTCCGGGTAATCTCTGGAACGGCTGGACGGATTTTGAGGGGACTTTCACTGGCAGGTAGCTGATGATCCGGGGAGTAACTTAGGCTACTTTTTTTAGACTAACTTTGTCCCGCGGCGTTACTCGCGGTACAACTGTAGGTGTATCTGTCCACAGTTTTAAAGTCAATGAAACACGTATATATAGTTTAACAAACGTTCATGTAATGACATACTTTAAATAGTTTTACACAAGGTAGTTCCACATAAGAGGAGAAGCTTAGACGCGCACAGTAGAATAGCAATAGTACAGCAAAAGATAACAGTTTAGGAGAAAAGGAAATACGAATATAAAACACAAAGTTATGATAGCTGTAAGCGTCAAGCGATATTAAATAACGGGAGTGGCAGAGAACTAGCGCGCGCTCCGAGTAGATCCGATGATTGCCGACGACCACACCTCCGCTAGACAGCTGTTCCGCTACTGTTATAAGTAACGATTCCAACCTCGTATAAACGTGTAGTTTGTTAAAATCTTAATAATTACTAGGCATACACATTATACTATATTTATTTATTTATGGTTTGCTTACAGTCATAACATTATTACTTATTTTAGGTTACATCTATTACAATTTAGGCTAATGTACAACCACTTTCAAGCAAACACAACATGCTCAAAAAATAAAAGAATAAAACAGGAAAACTATGTACCTAATAACTATTAAATTTAAATATGTAAGAACTTACGACTGGGAATCAAAACTACCGATTACCCAACAGTTTTAACTCCCACTCGCATAATTAGAAAACATAATTACGAAAACAAACAAAAAAAAAGAGTTTTAGACATGTACAAGAAAAGTATCATTATATATTATAACCTTATAATTCAATTAGTGATTTTATAATCAAGTAGATAGTTGATTCATACTAATATCTTGACGCCTTCAGGCGCCACTTATGTTTCACCATACTACTCCTACTTCCGGCGTAAGAAATCTGTAATGTTACACAATCGTCTATTATAAAATAATAGTTGGATGCTAATAACCATTAGAATAATTATGATAAGCAATATTTGATATTATCTACTAAATACGTGAATTTAGTATTAAACTGGGTCAGGCCTGTCAAATGCTATAAAATACCTTCAGTTTGAATAATTCGGGGACATTTATATTCCGACCGTTCTACTAGATGTGCATTGGAGAATATTACAAGGTTGTGCTACTATAAAGTGTTACCTTTGCCGCCGTCCTGGCTAATCCACCGTTACACTACACAACATCACACAACATCCAGACATGTTAGGTGTATATATATATATATATATATATATATATATATATATATATATATATATATAGGTATATATATGTATATATATATACCTAACATGTCTGGCAAACAAGGTGTATTAATAACTCATTGTTATAACCCAAATAAGGAAAACGTTACTGTTTTATTCTAATAATAATAGCATTGATAACTTATGTCTGTAAATGTCCTATTAATAGTAATATAAATAATTTTCCCGTCACCTCAGTCCCAAACGGCTGGACCGATTAGAATGAAATCTTTATTTTTAAATAACTCTCTCGTTAGGGACACATGTAACGGGGGACTTTACAAACATGGATGAAAAGGACACAATGAACATCCAGAATCACGATATCAATTTACGGATCGCAGTGCTGTCCCATGTGGGATTTGGACCCACGACTCTTGGCGGCGTGGCAACTGCTTAAGCCACTAGGCCAACTGCGCAGTCAAAGTGTTATCTGTATATTTCAATGGGTTCCTGAATGATTTAAAAACACAATTGGACGCTGTAGGTGGCGCTGCTGTCGGTATGTCACCATCTATCTATTCATCAAATAAATGAAATTGGAGTGTCTGTTTGTTACATTAAAATAACAGCTTTTTACTTATTGCAAATGTATGCCATGTGTCCCAAAATTCAACGATAAGCGGGCGCCACAAGGTACACCTGCTCATGAGTACATAAGGAAAAATAATAAAAAAAATATACCTAGTTTTTTTTTTACTTACAAGAAAAATTTTGAATTTCTTTGATAATTTACACCCTTCATGATATTTTGAACGACCAGGATGACAATTTTTCAAATATGCTTAAGATTATTTTTTTATCTTATACCTAAATAGTGCTACTATTCACCACAACTCTGAAAAATACCAAATTGCCCGCAGTTTTTACACAAAAAACGTTCAAAATCATTTTTTTCCCCTAAAATTATGAAATATTTTTACTCTTAGTGTACTAGAGTACACTTCATGGTCTTGTTAAAAATCAAAATATCATGAAAGGTTTAAATTTTCAAAGAAATTCTAAATTTTTCTTGTAACTAAAAAAAAACTAGGTATATTTTTTTTATTATTTTTCCTTATGTACTCATTAGCAGGTCTACCTTTAGGCGCCCGCTTATCGTTGAATTTTGGGACAACCTGTATACACGCTACATATACCAAAAATGTAGTTATTTTTTTTTTGTCTGTCTGTTTGTTCCGGGTACTCTCTGGAACTGCTGGACGGATTTTGACGGGACTTTCACTAGCAGGTAGCTGATGATCTAGGGAGTAACTTAGGCTACTATTTTAGACTAGCTTTGTCCCACGGCGTTACCCGCTGTTGTTGTTGTACCGCGGGTAAAACCGCGGGGCTCAGCTAGTAATTTATAAGATTTATGTGCGGGCCGGGCCGCGTCGCTTGTTATTTTTAAAGTTACTAGCTTTGACCGCGGCTTCTCCTGCTTGTATCGGTTATCGTAATAAATAGTCTTTCTTTTTTTTTTTTATGTGTGGAAACCCCCTCAGGCCGCCACCCAGCCGGGGCTTACGGCGGGGCGGTGTGTCGGAATCGAACCGACTAAAACCACACGATGTGCCACTCTGCGCCTGAGATGGGAGGGATCCGGGAACTGCTGTTATTAACACATCCGGACCCCTCCCAGTGCCTGCCCGCTCTGAAGCGGGCACCGTCTGCTATTAAACTCTCTAAGTAGGCGACGTACGGCACACGCGTAACGTCGCCCCCTCGCGGGTGGCTACTAAAGCGGATGGTGGGGAAAACCCGTCCCGACCATCCGCGGCCACACTTGGGGCGGCATGTGGCGCTGATAGGCGCGCCTCCGCCACCCGGTTCGCCGGCGACGGATCGGGTCCGAGTGGAGGTCGTCCTCCCGGGCCTTTCTGCTGCCTCTTTCTGCGAAATTACGTCTTCGTACCGCGGTAAAACTGCTGTCGCTACCGGCCATGAACCTTATGACGGCAGATCTCCTCCGATGACTGCAGGGAGAGCCCGACGCTGCGACGCATGCGGGGCAGATCACCAGCGTGTACTGGGCCGAGTCCTCACTGCAGTCGCAGAGGTGGCAGGCGGGACTCAATTCCCTCCTGGCGACCGAGTGCAGGTACTTCCCGAATCCATGCCCGGAAAGAACCTGCGTCAGTCGGAGGGAAAGAGTCCCGTGCTGCCGCCCTGCCCACTCGAAGATGACCGGCTGGAGAGCCTCCACGGCGGCAAAGCCAGCGCGTGGAGTCTCCAGCCGTCGATAAACTTCGGCGAGCACTTCCGCCTCCAAATCCCACGGAAGTGTTGCACACCGGCCAAGGCGCACGCCGCCTCAGTGGACACCGTGAGGTATCCGCGTATGGCTCTGACCGCCAATACCCTCTGAGGAAGCCAGAGGCGGGCCTTATTGAGGGCAGTCAGAGCCGCCACCCACACCGGTGTGCCGTACAGCGCCATCGACCGGACCACCCCCGTGTAGAGGTGTCGCGTTGCGACGCTGGCTCCGCCCAAATTGGGCAAAAGTCGCCCAAGTAGTCTATGTTCTGCCTCAACAATCAAATTATCTAAATTGTAAATTACATCGAAATTGGTTCAGCGATTTAACCGTAAAAGCGAGAGGTATAATATTGTTTTAGGACAACTCCCGCGTTAGGAATCTACATCCTGTGTCACGGGAGACTTTACAAACATACACGAAACTTACACAAAGTGCACCCAGACTCAGAACAACAATTCACAAACAAACAATCACGTGTTGTTCCATGTTGGATTTGAACCAACAACACTTAGTGCAATAGAAACCGGCGTGGTGACTATTTAAATTACTAAGCCAATTGTGCAGTCGAAGAGTTACTTTTGAAATAAGTATGGATAGACTGCATGTCAGGTGTGGTGGCGGATTCAGAATATTATGTATCAAGACCTTCATGCACCCCATGGGTGTCGTAAGGGCCGACATGGGGAGCAAGCTTAGCAGGAAAACAGCACTACTAGGAGAAGGAATACTTGAAACATAATTTATAAGATACTCCTACACAGTAGTAACGTTAGAGAGCGTTGGATAACATAACAAAAGTTATAAAATGTTACTGCTCTGATGTTACATAACATCATGTATAGGTGCCGGCATCTAACTTGGCCAAACTTCGGCGTAGTGGGGGTAAGTTCGCGCGTAGTTCACTAATGCAACAAATCAAAACAAAGGAAATAGAAGTGTAGTCGACTTACGCACCGATCGCTTGCTCGGAACGTCCAATCGCTTGCTCGGAACGTCCAATAGCTTGCTCGGAACGGTGCTACTACAATCCCCGCGTCCCTCTATCACCAATGGGACCTTAAAAACGACTTTCTGCGCATGGCCAAGTAAGAGGCCGGCACCTATAAGAACATATAACATGTTTTAGCGAATGTTATAAATGGTTATCGTGTTACACAATGTTTCATCTATATCTATACAAATAAATAAAATTGGAGTGTCTGTTTGTAATATTAAAATAACCGCTTTTTACTAAATGCATATGTGTAGTGTAGTTAAAAACGACGAGGCTTTCACTGGCAGGTAGCTGATGATCCAGGGAGTAACTTGGGCTACTTTTTGTTTAGACTTACTTTGTCCCGCGGCGTTACTCGCGGTACAACAATAACCGCGGGTAACACCGCGGGGTTCAGCTAGTAACGTTATATAACTGGTGTCTAATGACGTTGATGATAAAGGCTAATGTTAGTTAATGATGATGATGGTCCTAGTATATATTTTGTCCTCTAATACAAGAGTGTATCCAATAACAATATTTTTTTGCTGAACAATGAATAAAACAATAAAATCAAAACGCCAGACAATCTTTAGTTATAATGATACGTTTACACGTTCGCCGAGACGACACGAGAGTTATATAAAGACGTAAAGTTTGTGAGTTTGTGACGTTGTAGGGGTAATCTCGGGATCTACTGAAACGATTTTGATAATTCTTTTACCAATAGAAGGCTACGTTATTTGTGAGTGACATAAGCTATATAATAACCTGAACAGTGGAAAGAGTTTTTCGTGGTAGCCGGATTTGCAAAGCAAGTCTGAGAAAAAATGTTTACCGCCCAACGAAGTGGGCACGGGTCAGCTAGTGTTTTAATATTTTGGATATCTAACACGCAACGCCATCTAGTCTCAAATTAAGCAGATCTTGTACTATGAGTACTAGACAACTGATATAATTACATATTTACTTTTTTTGTAGATACATACATATTATAATTAGAACATCCTTAAGCTCCGAACTATTCCAAATATAGTACGAACCGAACTTTATGACGGTTCTGAAGTTAGCTGCGGAAGCAGGTGCGCGCAGGTACAGTTAAGTCGAAAATGATTAGACGAGTGAATTCAAATAAAATATGAAATCTATTATTGCATGTAGGTACTTATTTTATAGATACAATTTCATTTATAAAATACCGGCAGGCAGAGGCGGCGTGTGTCTCTCTCCCCTACACTTCTCTGTGTTCCGATGATGCCTAATACTTTTGTGCCAATAAGTTTGCATCGAAATGTACAGTCAACAGTCAAGTCTAAATTAATTAGATGAATGAATCACACGTACTTATTATATGGCTACATCTATACAAATAAATAAAATTGGACTGTCTGTTTGTAATATTAAAATAACAGCTTTTTAATCAATGCATATGTATGTATACACGATACATATAACAAAAATGTAGTTAAAAATTTTTTTGTCTGTCTGTCTGTTTGTTCCTGGTAATCTCTGGAACGGCTGGACGGATTTTGACGGGACTTTCACTGGCAGGTAGCTGATAATCCAGGGACTAACTTAGGCTACTTTTTTTAGACTAAATTCAAACTTCAAATATTTCTTTTTTTAAATAATACTTTTATGGACGTAGGTGTTGTATAAGTGTTAGTGAAAATCTGTAAATAAAATCGCTCTGTGCAAAAACTGATATTCAGGTAAAACCGGTTGAATTAGTAGCCGACCCCAAATCTTGGGAATGATAAAGGCTAGGAAGATGACTGATGATAATGATACAAATTTCTTTTGATATCAACATCTAGTTTATACGCTTGTATGCCTATTTGTCAAGAACAAGCGTGTAAACGTAGCATTATATAACCCGAATGCACCGGTTCGAATGCGATGACTCACATAAAATCCCGTCGACATGGAACTTGTTTACGCATAACATGCACACAGTGACAGTTTTATACTCTGTAAACGCCCAAGCCCAACAAAACAAAGAATCATTCACCTCGAACCTCAGCCGCGGAAGCACGCACGCAGCATAATGAAGACCGCATTTTTATTTACGTTTTTACTAATGGCCGCCATTTTTGCAATGGCGTCTGCTGCAAATGGTTATTATACAACGGCTTATCGCAGCTTTGCGGTAAGTTGCAGTCAAGCTTGTGAATCAGAGTCTAAGAATTATTTTCGTTGTACAGAAACCAGCGGTTTCTTATCAAGATGTGAGTGTTATTGTCAGCCGCAATAATATATTGCGTTGTTGTCAAAATAAGATGGCGGGAACATAGTGTTGATTGAAACCTCAAATCAAATGAAAAATTTAAACATTAATATGAGGAAAAATTTGTAATATAAATTCTAATTGTCTTGATTTCAATTAGTTTTAAATATTCATTCTTTTGAATGTAAAGTTTGTAAAATCTTTGCGGCGCAACTGTAATATGTACCTAGTTTTGTAGTAAAACGTTTACAATTTTGTAATTTTATATGCGATTATCTTAGTATTATAATATTATAAAAGATTTTTTGGAAAAATGTTTCAAAAACAATTAAATTAGAACAATTATTTGAAGTAGACTGTTAAAGTCACGTGTTTTTTACAAGTTGATTATGTAACTAAGCTATATTACTTTTATCGAATTTTCGTTTCTTATTATTCACTTTATTTAGAAATATTGTATGGGACATGTAATCTTGTGAATTATTTAATAAAAATATTAAATACAACCACATACTTTTATTTTTCTTTATTCATTTATTATTATAGAAATCAATTGAACTCACTAGAGCGTAAATGCCCTTTGAGTCCCTCTTTCGAGTCTCAGGGGCGAGGGTGGGGACGGGAAGGTAAGTACTTCTATAACCTGGAAATTCCATAGTAATAAAGTATCAACCGAGTCTCCACCGTACAAAAATTGGCAACTTTTGTGTTGGCAACAAATCTATCTATACTATTAAATAAAGCTGAAGAGTTTGTTTGTTTGTTTGTTTGTTTGTTTGAACACGCTAATCTCAGGAACCGCTGGTCCGATTTGAAAAATTCTTTCGGTGTTGGATAGTCCATTTATCGAGGAAAGCATCACGCTACTACTAATAGGAGCGGAGCAACAATGAAGAAAGTTTCAAAAACGGGGGAAATTTTCATGCTACGGGCAATATAAGGCGCAAACGAGGTTGCGTGGGTCAGCTAGTATACTACATATATATACATACACTCTTGGATCATCAGTTACCTGCCAGTGAAAGTCCCGTCAAAATCGATACAGCCGTACCAGAGATTACTCGGAACACACAGACAGACAAAAATATTTTTAAATACATTTTTGGTATATGTACTATGTATACCTACGTATGCATTTAGTAAAAAGCGGTTATTATAATATTACAAACAGACACTCCAATTTTATTTATTTGTATAGTATTGTGTCAGTGCTAGTACTAAATGTTCGAAAGGTAAGCCGAGGACGGACGGACTCACATGACGAAACTATAAGGGTTCCGAGACGTGAATTACGGCAACCTAAAAAGCAGTTGTAAGGAAAACCCCAATCTTTTGTTGACGTCAGATAATTGTGTTAGTAGTAATTAAATCATGCACCGATATATGAATGAGTTTACTGTACCCTCTTCGTCAAAAATAATGCATATTCTTTCTAACAAACATGTTAAATTAATAGAGATAGAAAATATATTTTTGTTCAACTCGTCTATGGTCGGGGATTCCCGGTGAAACGACAGTGTTCCAACTCAACTTTGTATTTTATTTTAGTGTTGCCATCATAACGACTTTTTGTCTAGATATAGGGAATTTAAATAAGGAGGATTTGCTCCATAAACAAACGAATAAAAGCGTCGCAGGTGCCATTTTTAACAGACTTCGAAAAAGGAGGAGGTTCTCAATTCAATTTAATTTATATGTTTATTTTTTATTTATGTATGTTCGCGGATAACTTCGTCGTTTATGAACCGATTTCAATCATTTTGTTTTTAATGGAAAGGAGGTATCAAAATGGTAGTGCCATGGTAAAGACACTAAGATCTGGTGATGGCATCCAAGAGAAATCGATCGATTTGGTCGTTCTTGAAGTCGGTTTTTTATTTTGTTATAATTTTACTTGTATATCTTGCGTCTTACCTTAACGCCGCTACTGAAGTCTACAGCTACTTAAAACATCTATACGTATAAATAAAATTGAAGTGTCTGTTTGTAGTTTCAAAGAGCTTTACACTAAATGCAAATGGAAGCCCATACCTGCGGTACATACGGTACTAACACAAAAAAAAACATTTTTTTGTCTGTCTGTTTGTTCTGGCTAGTCCCTGGAACGGCTGATGATACTAGGAGTAACCTAGGGCACTTTTATTTTAGACTAGTTTCGTCCCACGGTGTTCCCAACAAATGTAACTACCTCGGTGGCGCAGTATGCGACTGCTGTTTTCGAAGTCTTGGGTTCGATTCCCGGGTCGGACAAAATGTTTGTATGATCTGCAAAAATATCTGTATCGGAGTTCTCTATGTTTAATATGTGTTCATTTATATAAAAAAAATATATATGTATATATATATATCAGTTGTCTAGTACCCATAATACAAGCTCTGCTTAGCTTGGGACTAGAAGGCGCTGTGTGTGGAAAGAAGGAAAAAAAAGGAGTAGAGTAAACCCGCTGGCATTTACTAGCTACGCATTTATAGGGTAAAATATAAAGAAGGTTGGCAATATCGTTGTGCGAATGACGGCGGCTTAGTTCAATGTCGTTTTGTTTTGTTTTGTTTGGTAGTCGTCATTCAATTGTTAGCGAAGACGTGTATGTTACTGAATCGCGTTTATTTGTGACGATTTAGTGTTGCCGTGTTAAAGTATAAAACTGCTTTCATTTCGCTTGTGTGTACCTATATGTGAGGAAACCAATACATTTCAATACAAGCAATCAGTGAGAATTCTTTAAGTAAGTATTGAGAATATAAAGTGTTTAATAGAGCTTGTATCGTATGTATTATCTAGGTAGTAGAGCCACGCTGCTTTTACTATACTATAGATCTTATACACGTGCTATAGTAACAAGACTACCATGCTGCTGATAAACATACTTATCTATACAAATAAATAAAATTGGAGTGTCTGTTTGTAATATTAAAATAACCGCTTTTTACTAAATATATATGTATGTATACACGATACACATAACAGAATATAATTTCTTACAATTTGTGTTTGTCTGTCTGTCGGTTTGTTCCGGTTAGTCTCTGGAACGCCTAGACTGATTTTGACGGGACGTTTACTGGCGAATATATATATGTATACTAATTTATAAAGCTGAAGCGGTGGTAATCGCTTACCAGATTACTCAGGCGATACTTCTGCTCGTTTGCCCCTTATTTTATTAAAAAAACGAACTATGACCTCTGGATTACCATTAAGGATTACAAACCACTAACCCAATAGGTGTAACACTTAGTGCATCTACTAAATGTCCTCTGCAAATTCTTATGCATCTCTCCTATAGATTTAACGTGATTGCCTGTCCTGTTTTAGGCACGTTAGCAAAACACACACTTATAAAATTAACGTGAAAATCTGTTAGATAGTTTCAGAGTTCAGTTTGTGGATGGATGGAGTGACATTGTGGGAGTTTGTTTGGTGTTTTGTGAGAAGGCATACGCCAGGAAGTCCACAGTGCCATATTAATTTTGTTTTATGTTTTGTGTTAATTTTGTTATAATTTCCTTTTAATTTTTATGTTATTGTTTTGTAGTATCAATTGTTTCAATGTTAATTAATGTAATTGGTGTAAACCGTTTTAATTAACTATAAATAAATAAATAAATAAATAAATCAACTTGTCACGAGATATATACATATACGAGTATTAGATATTTTCCTTAAATCATAGTTTGCATACATTGTGTGGTGAATATTTTAAATAATAAACCAATAACCAATGCTACTAACTGTCTCGTATAATCTGCAAATATTTGTTTCGGAGTTTTGGTGTTTTCTATGTTTAATACGTATTTACAAAAAAAGTATAATGTATTTTTATCATGTCGTCTAGTACCCATAAATCCTATAATACAAGCTCTACTTAGTTTGGGACTAGATGGCGTTGTGTGTTAGATGTCTAAAATATTTATTTATTACTAGGTGAACCCCGGTGTTACCCGCGGTTATTGTTGTACCGCGAGTAACGCCGAGGGACATAGTTAGTCTAAAAAAAGTAGCCTAAGTTACTGCCTGAATCATCAGCTACCAACAGACACTCCAATTTTATTTATTTGTATAGACTAGCTGAACTCCGCGGTGTTTCCCGCAGTTATTGTCGTACCGCAAGTAACACTTGGGGCCGTTCTAGAGACTACCCGACACAGACAGACAGACAGACAGATAAAAAAAATCATTTTTGGTATATGTATTTTTATCTATACTTACAAATAAATAAAATTACTCCAATTTTATTTATTTGTATAGATTCTGAAACAGGAGGTAGGTACTTACACTTTATCACCCGGATGCCCTTTGGAGTCTAAAGCGGAGTTCTGCGTTGATTTATTTATTATTTATAAAACAACATATTTATATCAGCAATTCTACATGTATCTATAAATAAATTGTTTTGCTTTGCTAAATTATAAACAATGTCTATCTATTATACGGATATAAAGATTTTTCTTTAAGATTTAGCTTCCAAACTGTCACAAATTTGCTTGATCTGCATCAGTATAGAATTAAATTGCATATTAGACTTAACTTTGTCTGTAACGTTTTCACGGTTGAACCTCTCAACCGATTTGGTTGAAATTTACAATGGATGTCTTTTAACTCGAGAGGAAGGATATAGGGTACTTACTATAAATCGCGATAACCGAAATACACGCGGGCTGAGCCACGGGCAAAGATAGTAATCTTATATTGTTAGCTTATTAACAAGTGATTTATCTAAAAAGGTTTTTTAAAAACAAGCTTTTATTACTCGTTAATATAAAAATTACTTTAAGCCCTCTCATTTGATACCCATATTGAATGTGGATTAAATTTAACTTACAAGATTTGATTACAGGCAAACATCGGGGCAGGTGAAGCTAAATAAAAGCTTGTAATAATTATTAAGTCTGGATGTTCTTTGTGTCCGTTTCATGTATGTTGTTAAGTCCCTCGCAACACAGGATATTACTAATGCGGTAGTTCTCTTAAAAATAATGGAATAATAAAGTTTAGAATAAGTAGATAAGTATACCTTAACTTTGTATATCAGAAATAATGCAACTTTGCGCTATTTCTGTGAATTTTGACAAGTTACAATATTATAAATGTATATTTATTTATGTATCGGTAAGGTAAATAATTCATATAAGACGCGATGAAGGGCCTTAAGTAGGTCTCGCCACCGATGATGATGACTATGATGGTATATTTCTTTGGTCTGATCTGTGCTTGATGTATTTGATGGGTAAGATGTTAAATGTGCTGCTTCTGATATCGCTGGAGTAGATTAAACAGCAAATTATCTTTAAGAATCACTTGTGTCTGACGATCGGCCGGAGGATGACACGGATTATCATCGACAAATTAGGCAGTGGGCTATCGAACCACCATTGTTCCCAACGTCTGACTTACAGTCCTCATTTCTTAGTATTGTTAGGTCATTACCACTAAACAAGGCTTCGGGCAACGATAAAATATCAAATAAAATGATGAAAAAAGCTTGTGAATTCTCAGGAGATACGATTTTAACAGTTTTTAAACGTTGCATTGCGGAAGGAGTATTTCCTAGTGTTAGGCGGTGCGGTAATATTCGAATAATACCAAAAAATGGGAGATAAGCCACCGGACGTTCCTAAATCCTATCGACCCACAACATTGTTACCTAGGAAAGCTCTTAGAACTTCTTATAGTACCTCGACTACGGGGGGAGTCAAATTTCATCAAAGACAATTCGGATTTACGTTGGGAAAATCGACAACAGATGCGGTTATATCTGTAAAGAAAACTGTCACCGAGTCAATGTTTCAATACATCTTAGGTATCTTCTTAGATGTATCTGGCGCCTACATACTATAGTTATCAAATATAGCTCACTTAGGACCCATAATATTTTATCCGTGGTGCTTCCCGGTTTAAAAAATGTGTCTGCCTATTTTGACTTCATTTTTGCTTTGCTAAGGAGGGAAGTGGACTTATCATATTTCCAACTTCTCCTGTTTTTTCTTTTGATTAATTTCGTTGCGGGTTCCAAGACAGTTAATTTTTTCCTGGGACTTCCCGAGTGTCATAACTCGGTGTGTTCGTGGATCACTGCTGCTGGTGTACAGGAGTTATAGTGGTGGGAGTGTGGGCGGGATTAGTCCCATAGGCCAAACTAACCTAACCCTAACTAGGCCAAAGGCCTGTATTTAGTCTCACAAGAGGTAACGGCATGGGCTTTGGTCCACACATTCAGCATTCATCGATCGAGTGACGCATCTTTTGGCTCGCCGTTCAGTATTCACAGAACCGTTCGAGCCAAAAGATGCCTGTTCAACAAAGGAGACGGTGGCTACATTTAGCAAGTCTAGCAATTCTTAATTAAAAAACAAAATGAAAAGGAGAAACGTAAAATGGGGTCGACCATCGAGCTGGCTCGATGCGAGCCTTCGAATTGTGAGTTTTGCGGTCCACAGTTAAGTTTTACTCGTTTTGGAGTAAAACTATCGAGTAAAACCGTATGTGTGTACGGGCCTTAAGATGAAGGTTATGTGCAGCAGACTATTCAAGTTTGTTGATGTGACTAGATGTGTACTTTCAGATTGAATTTGGTAAATAATCATCACCATCATCATTTCAGCCGAGAGACATCCACTGCTGAACATAGGCCTCCCCCAAGGCTCCCCATAACAATCGGTCCTGTGCTATCAGTTTCCAGCGATTTCCTGCGACTCTGGTAGATAATGCCACGTGGCAATATATACCAGTCATCCTTGTGTTGGTTCAATAAAGGACAGATTTCAGATTATCATGGCTGGAGGACGCAATTCTAACAAAAGTAAAAAGAAAAGCAAATTTAGAGGCAAGAAAAAATATGAAAACGAAGAAGTAAAGCAAAGTAGATCTTCAAGCTTTAAATGTGAAACTGAAGATAAAGATCAAATTGAAATATCTGAGCCTACAGAAGTAACAGAGGCAGAAGAAAATAAACAATTTGATACAACTAGTCACAAATTAGTAATAGAGACCAGTCAAGTTAAACCTCCTGAAGATGAAAAGGAACCGGTAAGTCAAAAATGTATCATAACGTTTGATATTGGGACGTTGTAAATATGCTTATTGGCGCGAGAATGTCTATAACGCGATACAGGATTTGTAGTTACGCCGTAGTTCGGTGTAACTTCATTAGATGGCGATAGTTTGTTTTCACCGGATATATATGGAAATCGCCACTAGGGTATGTATCTATTTAATAGTTGGTTTAGTGATCGGAATCAGACTTATTATATTTCCAACTGGGCGTTGCCCGCGGCTCTGCCCGCATGTATGTGTTACTTTGATGTATAAGCTATATTACTGTAAAGTTTCAACCAAATCTGTTCAGTCGTTTTTGCGTGAAAGAGTAACAAATATCCACCCTTCCATACTTACAAACTTTCACGTTTATAATAGTGGTAGGATTCCTCTAGTTTTGATTAACTTCGATGCGGGTTCCAAGACAGTTTGAATAGTTTGATTTTTGCTGGGATCTCACGAGTGTCATAACTCGGCGTGTTCGTGAGTCACTGCTGTTGATCCTGGTGTACAGGAGTTTCAGTGTGGGCAGGATTAGTCAATGGTTGGTCTAGCAATTAGTAACTTTAACTGCTGAGCATGTCATGAGCCCTATTCCACGGTTAAATGATTGTATAATGAGAACGATCACTTGTTTTGAATCTGGGTCTAATTTATCTATAATTTGTATATTTTTGGAAATATATAAGTGTGATATTAACAGATCGGTTAATAAATATTTAGCTATTAATTTCAAAGTAGGCTTTACTGGTCTATATACATCGAATTCATCGTCTTGAAACTTTTTGAATATTGTAAAACCATGTTTGGCTAATTTTGTACATAATTGTTACAGCATCACAGTTCTTTTGTCTGTTCAAATTCAAGAAAAGCTTAACGTTTACTTAGGTCCTTTGAAAGTCTGTGAAACTATATCCAGATATGAGAATGCAGGTCGTGCGTTTATACGAAAGTAGATTATGGGTTTGCTTTCAATAATAATTTTATGTTGTAGGAAAAAGAAGTTAGCACCGGTCATCATCCAACAACTAATACTATGCAAATCGATGTTATTGATACTGAAGAAAACAGTGATTTAAAAATTTATATTGAAAATAATGTACAAGTACACCATGTGTTGGTAAAAGAATCAGATTCTCAGGGCACTAGTATTATAAATGCAGACCTTCAGGATCTAGACGAAGAGATCAGTGATAAAACAGTACTAGTAAGTTTGATGTCTATGTGTTAATTAATTTTTAGACCCCATTTCACCGGTTACAGATAAGTTCCAGGTAGCTTATCTGACAGACGATTTGGTACAATTTATATGGAAGATACGTGAAATTGTCTGTCACTTACGCTAAGCGAAACTGAATGCGTGTTCCCTAGGTTGTTCTAGATTGCCTCAATGTATCATAATATACTTTGTCTTTAATTATACATACTTCTATAGGGGACATTGATTGAGGAAGTCGAAGTTATGTGTCGTGTCCTGTCGTTAGTTTATTTAAGTTATTTCACTAATATTACAATAATGTTTCAAGCTTACCCGTCAAGATATTGAAAGTGATTTAATTAAAGATGAAAAAGCTGTTAATAACAAAAACAATGAGTTAAAAGACATCTACAAACAAGATGAAAGTAAAGCTACCGTGGATGATGATAAATGTGATACAGATCTGAGATATCACGATAAAAGGATATTGGACGACGAAAAAAATTGCCAAGCGATCAAGGCAGACGAAACAGTAAGTATAGCTTTAATAAAAAAGTGTGATTAGATTTTAAGTGCATTTTTGGTAGCCGAATAATCTATGAAATACTAGCCAAGTGCGAGCCGGATTCGCGCATCGAGGACTCCGTACAAACCTGTAGTTATTTTATAAAATAACTACAGGTTTGTACGGAGTCCTCGATGCGTCCTTTTTAACTACCTCATATATGAGGTAATTAAAAATGTATGCTTTTCATAATTTTCCCTTTATCTGTGTCATAAGACGTTGCTTCGTACCAAATTTAAAGATTCTGAGTTCGCGGGAAGTACCCTAAAAGGTTTTGATTCCCTTGCGAGTGTCGAAGAATTGCAGTATAAACGGCTGTATGTTTTGATTGCGTTAGCTTAGTAGTTTGATTTATTTACAGCTCTAAGAAACAGTAGATCTGAGTATTTGATATGAATTTCAGCTGGATAACTCTACACATTCCTGAGAAAAAGGGTCTTGACAGACAGACGGACAAAAAAGTTGTCTTTTGAGGGTTCCGTTTTTTCCTTTTGAGGTACGGAACCCTAAGAAATGATGAAATAATAAAAAAACTAGACTTTTTCGCATTTTTTTTTATTATTATTTATGTCTTGCGGTTCAGTAGTGAATTGCAATAGGCTGATGATGATATTAATCCGAAAACTGATTACCGCGATTAAATGCACGCGAGCGAAGCTGCGGGAAAAAGCTGCAAATGACTGAGTTAGTCTGTTTGTCACCTTTTGATAAAATAAAGAATATAAAAGAATCTTTTATGACAGTCATATAGGAGGTTAAGCGGACAGTAGTCGTTTTAATAATAGTTTATCAACAGAAGATCTTCAAAAAATTATAAATTACTATGAAATGATATGTTTTAGCTCCAGAAAGTTAGCACAGATATATTTCTCCACAATTTTTTAAGAGTTCAAAATAATACACACATGAGAGATATGTTCAGATCCATTATTATAGAAGAATTACAAAATATCGCACCCAGGTTTGCTCAAAGTGCAAAAATCTCATTGTATCCAGTTGCCAATGAACTAAAAAGATACAGAGAAAGCGATGATGTACAAGCTGTAAATGATGATGTAAATGAGCTAGACCCACCTAATCAATTTCAGGATGAAAAGGAACGAAACAATCATTGTAAGTATAAGCAACTTGACAATGAGAAAAAAATAATTGATGAACCGCAAAAGACGACAAGAAAAGATCTACAAAATTTCATACTCCGAAATACTCAAACTACGAAAGGTCTTAAAAACGAATCGTTACAATCAATTATCGACGACGTTGAAATATATAGTAGAGAGCGCAATGATTTTATGATTCAGAATAAGGACAAAATAATTGATCAACTTCATGAGATAAAAGAAGATGTAAAAATTATGAAACTCAGTACTCAAAATGAGACGAAAGTTGTAAAAAAAGACTTGCAATTAATTAACGACGATTCAAAGTATATCAGAGACTCAAATCATCAACTTAAGAACAAAGAAAAACTAACTGACCAAATTCAAATGACGAAAGAAAATAATCTTCAGAGTATTGCACTTAGTAGTTCTCAAAAAGCAAAAGGCATGGAAAAAGAGTCCTTGCAACTAATTGCCGATGAATTTAAAAATATAAGAGAACCTAATAGCCAATTTCAGTATGAAGAAGAAATAATTGAACAACTACAAAAGATGACGGTAACCGAAAATCGAATTCTACGTGAACAAGAAATAATTCATGAACTTCAGAATAAGAAAGAATTAAATAAACAAATTCAAAAAGATAATAACTCAGGTGTCCGATTAGAATCCAAAGAAATCAATCCAATTAAATACGTAAGTTTATATTGGATACCACATTTTAGCTAAACGAATAAAAATATGTTTATCTTACTTACTTACGTTAGGCGGTACAAAAGTCCTCTACATACCTGCCACTGTCCTTTCAGTTTATCGCGATAATTGCGATAAACTTAAATTTCATAATTTAGAACACATATTTTACGTTATTTTGCGTTTGATGGCTAGTTATATTGATGATTGTAATATTACCCACACCATTGCGGTCCCATGATGCCGAAGCATCACTAGGCCGCTATAGTGTGGGTCACCATGCTGCATTGTCTGCATTCGCAATGAGTATGGTGACCACCACTCTTGGATTCTGCTTATGTTTTCTATCAAGCAGAGTAGAATTTGGCAGGCCCCTAACAAAAAATAATTAAATCTTTACTGGGATAAATGGTTCTTTTGGTATTTAGTACTTTAAATTTTTATTTGTGTCTTAGGTAGTTGATCAACAAAACGGAGAATTTGAAGAAGAAATTGAGAGGGATGATCAAGTTGCAGAAGTTAATAACAATTTTGTTAAAACGAACGGATCATTACATAACGGTAAGGGATTTAGAGATGTAATGCATACTACTACTACTTTACATCTTCTTTATTATTATCTATACATATACCTCGTTGGTCTCGCGGTTGGCGTGTGCGACTGCTGATCATGAGGTCTCGGGTTCGATTCCCGGCTCGGACCAAATGTTTGTATGATCTACAAATATTTGTTTCGGAGTTTGGGTGTTTTCTATGTATAATATGTATGTATTTACAAAAAAAAAGTATAATAATAATAATATCTTTATTTATTTCTCCTCACAAAAACAAGATCTTATGCTACAAGATAATAAGTAGAATTAATGAAAAAACAGTTCATAGTGTATGTGAGGAGCTGGTGTCTATTTTAGGTATAGACCTGTATTACAGATCACCAGGAGCTCACCCCACGGTAAAGAATTAACATTTGACTTAACATTAGGATACAGTAGCGGCGTACACGAAAGTTTAGATCTAGTTGATAAGGAGACACACCATAGGCAGAATATTAAAAATATTCTCTTTCTATGCATAAATTAATTGCTTTTTGCCTAATATGATTGTACCTATCTTAATTTATAGTGTGTTTGTTTGAGAATGGGAAAATGTATGTGTTTTGTGACTATGGTTATGAAGAGAATGTGTGTATGTGGAAGGTGAGTGTAGTGTATTATATGTGGTGTGATAGCTGGGAATTTTTAGACGCAAGTGATGAATGACATATGTCTAGACGCGAATTTGTAAATAAGTTTATATTTTTTATTAATTTCTGATTCCTTGAATAAGTTCCTCCGTAGCGTTATAATTCAATGTTAGTAGCCAGTCTCGTACGACTGTCTTACATTTGACCTTCGTAAGTGAGTAGATAGAGAGTATCCTATTTATTTTATTATAAAGATTACAACCTTGAAAGCAGATGAAACGGTGAGCAAAATATGTGTTAAATGTTGGTTTTGAGCAGACAATGTCTTTTCTGCGACGATTCTCAATTTCCTTGGGGTCGTAAGGCAATAGGGAATGCTGTATTATAACAGTGTGCAGTATATAAAGTTGCCTTACCGTGAGAACCTTACACTGCTTATATAGTTCAAAGTTGGGTGGAAGAACGGTAAGGATAAGCCAACTTTCAAAATAGCACGTTGGGCTCTTTCAACTTTCAACATCAGTGTTTTAGGTGCTCCTCCCCACGTGGATATGCAGTAACTAAGTTGAGATTGACCAAGTGCTAGATAAACCCTTAGTATCAATTCTTTATCAGCGACTTTTCGTAGGATCTTGAACATATACATTAATTTACGGGTTCTTCCTGCGATCAGGTCAATTTGTTCCTTAAAACTTAGACTACTATCCAACATTACTCCCAAATACTTGATTGAGTTTGTTCTTTCTATTTTGGAACAGTGGCATGTAGGAATGGGATTATTGTTGTTAAAGCATTTATGGGATATAAGATTATAACGAAGATTGTCAAGTTCTTGCTCTCTTAGTGTAAAGGTAATGTACATTGTTTTTGCCACATTCAGTGTGAGGATATTGTCATAATGTATTTGTATCAGTTGTCTAGTACCCATAACACAAGTTCTGCTTAGCTTGGGACTATAGTGTATCCAATCGTTTATTTAACTTTTGACAGCTCTAATACTTAATCAAATAGTGATACCCTGACCCGTTACCGATTCGATTTCTTTTATCGATCGATTTTGTACATGAAGAAGTTTTAATCGATTTAACACACTCATTGTTTTACCGATAATTTCGTAATTTTATCGATTATTAAACTATTCGATTATTATTAAATTTTGTAGTTAGTCATAATTCACATTTTCATACGTCGAGTTGAGTATTTTTATTCCTCCGTATTGATTTATTTGTGAATTCTCACGTTTGGTTGAGTTGAGCGTATCGTCCCTCCCTTCGTTACTGTCAAAATGCCAAAAATTAAGGTGCTCAAAGGACAAACAAGAGAGTTTGTCTTGCGACTTCGTGAATACTTTGAAAAGGAGAGCTGTAATAATGGGCCTCTTATATCAGTGACTCAAGTTTAGAGACCGTGTGATTTGATATAAAATATAATCACAATAATGTTATTGTATGTTTTATTAACATAATCGATAATCGATTTATTTCAAACCCGTTTTTATAGTCTGTGGTCATTCATTATGAATGACACATCTTTAAGTGGGCGGAGCCCGTCCATGAAGTACAGTATTCCCTCTAGTACATTGATCAAAAATTATTACAAAACTTTATGTGCGTGATCTGTCAAAAGTTAAATAAACGATTGGACGCACTATAGATAGCGTTATGTGTTAGATGTCCGAAATATTTATTATTTATTTATATACAAGTCAATGCCACTGATTGCATCCGTGCGAAACCGAAGCGCGTCACTAATATTTAAAGAAGACTTTCAGATATTTCGTTCACAAATCCATACAAGTAACTCTCTATACTTACAGTTACAACTATCGGTACCACCGACGACTCTGAGGTGGAAACTTCCCAAGAACCGTTGCGGTTCCATGCTGTTCATGGAGAAAATATTCGTCTGTCTAAGAACAATTTCCGGGCTCAACGCAAGAAAGAATCTAACTTCTATATTAAGGGCATTGTGTTCAGTTCTAGGCCAGTCGCCGTTGGTGAGAAGGTAACTAATAAAAGTTGACCACAATACGTTGAAGATGAAATTCGTATTTAAGTCGCTTGATATATTTTGTGGATCAGTTTAAATTAAACTGCTATTTTTTTTCTGTAGTAAAAATGTAAATCTCCGGGCTTCTAATAACAATTTCTTGTAAAAAAAAACCAACAACAGTCCGACCCAGGAATCGAACCCGAGACCTCTTGATCTGCAGTCGCTTACGTTAACCACTAGATCAACGAGGCATTTTATTTAGATTCTGATGTAAATAAATAAATAAGCATTTCGGTCATCTAACACAAAACGATGTCTAGTCTAAACTTGCAGAGACTCCTAGACCTTGTATTTTGAGTACTAGACAACTGATAATCTCGGAAACAAATATTTGCAGATTATACAAACATTTGGTACGACCCGGGAATCGAACCCGAGACCACTGCGACACCGAGGCAGTTCATTCTCTTTCTATCATGGCAATATAGAACTACTGCTCACTCTATGGTACATTACAATGGTTTCATTCTACAATTTTGAAGAGGTTAAATTTATTACACTTGTATGCAAATGTTGTCATGCAAAACCATGGGGGAGCCACGCAGGCAGGAACGGGCAGGCTCGACTCGAGTGATACCACGGCCTCACTGAAAAACGGTGTGAAACAGTGCTTGCGCTGTGTTTCACCGAATGAGTGAGGATACCGGAGGCCTATACCCCAATCATCCCCATCCTCCCATCGCCCCCCTTCTGTAATCACTTACCATCAGATGATACGCCTTCTCGTTTGCCTCCTATTACATAAAAAAACTATTCTATTTAAATTTCGTAATTTCACTCGTAGGTATCTCTTCACTTGAAGCGACTCGCAAGTTACTGGCTCGGCCTTATAACAATTGGCTTCACCAATCATGATCCCATGTCTATAGCTAATAATATGCCCACCAAGGCCCTTGAACGGGACTGCGAGGATGGATTTTGGGTAGAACACTTGGATAATAAATATTGCCAGGAAAATTGCAGGTTACATTACTACTTGAACTCCTCAGGAAACATGTGCTTTGGAATCAACGGTGTCGATAAGATTGAATTTTTATGGAATTTAGATACGAAAGCACCCGTTTGGGCATTTATAGATGTATTTGGATACACTACAACACTTGAGTTTGATGTTCCGAAAGAGATACGTAACAAAAGTTCCGTAGAATCCAGTCTTCATTCAGATAGAAATGAATCTGGGAACTCATTTAAACGTTCTTTGGATCGTCCAAACGAGACAAATAATCCTTGTTTGAATTACCAATCGTTTTGTGCCTTCTGATTTATACACACATTTCGAAGTTAGTTGCATGACATTCTTGGAGGACCGGGGTGTTTGTATCACTTCTGGTTATATTGGATGTATTAACGGGAAATTTCCACTCTTTCCCGGACAGACCATTGTTGTTCAAAATTTGTCTACAGGAAATGCACTCTTTGTTATTGGGGTAAAGTTTTGTAATACAACAACTGAGGCATCTAGAACATTACCGAAACCTGTTAAAACCAATATTAGGATGCACGTGAAAGATGAACTAACCATAACATTTACAGAAATGGGAGACATACGAGTCAAGAAGAACTTGGATGTTCCAAAGAGAATACTCAAAGTTAATCGATCGCAAGAAGTTTGGCCGTTCGTGAAAATATTAAAAAAAAATCAAATGGTCAAGATTTGGAGTAATAATACTTCTTGAGTTGCAGACTTATACTGGCGATTAATAATATATTGTTTTAAACTTTCGTGTTCAGTTAAATTAAAATAGGAATCTCCGGGATTGCTACCATGTACCTTTTTGTTTGTGAGTATCGCCACGATCACGGAGTAACTGAAAATCTTGCGGGTGGTCTGTTATTGGCAGACATATCGGTCTACCCTCTTTCGTAGTCTTTTATTACGATCGTCCCCGGTACCACTGTTCACTAACTCACTATTTACTCGTAACTGTTCTCGACACACAACACTAACAGTATCTGATCGCGAAACTATGTTTTGTTGATTACGCCGGTTTTTGCACATTCGCTTGCAACAGCGCCGAAATATCGGATACTCACAAACAAAAAGGTACATGGTAGCAATTCCGCAGATTCCTATTTTAATGGCGATTAATATTCATAGAGAGAATAGGAATAGAAACTTTTTAAGTATATTTTATCAGATTTTTTCCTGATTAAATTAGATTTACACTTTCTTTAAGATTGCTTTATTAATATTAGTTAGTAGTTAAGTTAAGTATCGACCAATAGCAAGTTATCTGATTTATACTAATGTTTCTACGCTCAAGCTTTCTGCTTTAAATAATAAAATTAATTAGAACTAGTTGTACGCATAAAATACATCCTCGGAGAACGCCAAATGCAAATTTTACTATTTTTTTACGATATCTAGACATTCAACTCGTGGACTGGGTTTCCGCAACTCGACGACTTTGTTGCGCCTATTTTGCGTGATGGATCGGCACTATTTGTGCCAACCCAGTTCCTCCAGGAAGCCTAGCAGACCCTTTGCGTTGCCGACGACTTCTTGAAGTGACCTCGGCTATCCGAGATGTCTCGCCCGGTATTCTGCCACCCCAGGACATGCCAAGATGACATGGGCGGCTGTTTCATCCACCTCCATGCATGCTCTGCATAGAGGACTGTCTGTTACACCTAGAGTGAAAAGATGTTTGTTTAGTAGTGCATGATATCCAGGCATATCTTTATTCAAGAAGTTTTTATTTTAAGTAGGTTTTTCAATCACTTTTGAAAAGTTACATTAACGACTCTTGTGATTCCAAAATGTGTTTCCCACGGCGAAGAACCGGCAAGAAACTTAATTTTTTAGAATATATATTTTTATAACATTTTATTTATACTTACAATATTTCAATGTTTTATATAATTGATGATGGATGTACGAAGCAAGCAGCATCAATCAATTAACATAAGCATCTAAAAGTAGCTATCAGACAAAAACAAATAAAAAACAGTAATAAAACTAGTGCTTAAACTAGTAGATCTATTTAAATCCCTAATATGAATGTCAAATCATGTCAAAGTTCTCGAAATAGAGGCAAAGGGGAAGCTAACAGTAGTAATAAGTATACCTAGATCAGATCAAGAATGTTTTAAAAAATGAATGTGTCATATTTAGTTTACGATATTACATAGGTTTACTTGATTTCATTGTTTTTTTTTTTTGGGATCAGGTTCTAGTGAAGTGTATTGTTTTTTTTATTAAAAGTAATAGGCCTATGAGATGATTCTGCATTGTTTCTGTTATTTATCTACAGCAATTAGGGTACTTACTGAAAGTTTGAAAACACTACTACCCAAACTCAAAAATTATTTATTTTTTCCAATCCACATTAAGCACATGCTTTCTAAGTTAGTTCTAGATTCAGCTGAGCGTTTATCCTTCAGTCAGAGAATCTAACCTGTCTATCAGTTTCTTTACATATTTAGATTAAAACATAGCTTTACTAAAAATACATTCATTACCTTCAAATTAATGTAAGTTGTTCCTGATGTGCACCTTTAAATTTATAATTATTACATTGACTTGATCAAGATTACAAAATATTAAGATATTATATTCAAGTGTTACATTTTTAAATATTAAATATTTGATTATAGTAGTTGTTTTATTAACACTTCCGATACATGATAAAGGGACAAGATCTATGCTTTCAGTATGCAGTCGATAAATGGTAAGAGAAAAATACGATTCGGTCTTTGGGAACTGCCGATAGAAGTAGAAAACTAATTAACTTGTGCATTGTATCATCAAAGAAGCTTGTTTCATGCTTTTTATTCATCATTCATTCATCAAAAAATACACATATAGACCTACACATTTTACATGGGTCATGGAAAGTGTTCGGTGATGTTGATGCAAATTCCTCGATTTTTGTTTACCCAGAAAATGCTCAACACGTCTAAATAAATTTACCTGACCTGGCCTGAGTGACTGACCTTAAACATAAAATAAAAATAGGGCTATGTTCAGAAGTGAACTGCAATGAGTTGATAATGAAGAGGTAGATAAAAGTATTGAGAGACTTCATCTCTGTGTTAACACATTGCAAAGTCAAGCAAACCTTACCAGGTCAGTAACTTAACACATTGAGAGCCCTCCTTGTCTCGAATAGCACGTTAAATCATTGGTCCCCGTTCGATATCTGTGGCAATCGTTACGAGTGGATTGAGCATTTAAAGTCGGCAGTTGTTCATTCAGTTGATCAGCAATGAAGGTGTATCGTGGAAGGAGACAGGTAAGTTTAAACTTCTTGAAGATCTTCATCAACATTTCTACTGTTTTAGTAGTGTTTGTGTAGAAAGATTAATTTCCATGATTTTTATAGCAATTAAAATTAATAATAATAATAACCTTTATTGTTTTAAATAACCTTTTACAATTGCCTTAAAAGGTAATTGCATTAAGGTAATGCCTGCCTTAATTGTAAATAAGTATAAAGTAACTGAAACACTGAATAGTTATTTTTTATTTTTATTTATGGAATAGGCGGGCAAGCGAGCAGGCATACCTGGTGGTAAGCGATTACCGCCGCCCATGGACACCTGCAAACACCCGAGACGTCACAAGTGCGTTGCCGGCCTTTGGGGATAGGTAGGGGAGATAGGGGAGGGGGTTCTTGTTATGGGTCTCCGGTATCCTCACTCACTCGGTGAAACACAGCGCAAGCACTATTTCATACCAGTTTGCTGTGAGGCCGTGGTATCACTCCGGTCGAGCCGGCCCATTCATGCCGAAGCGTGGCTCTCCCACGGTAAGGGTTTGAAGCGTCAGTATTTTAAATCTCACTTTGAATATTAGTTTGTCTATTTCCAAGCCTGTTTATGTTTTTTGTATGTTATAGAGACGTAAATAATAAGATTAAGAAATAAAAAAACATGCATATTCCCAATTGTGTGTCACTCCAGTCTTATTCGTCGAGTCTATCCATGTAGGCATAAATTCATCTCTACGTGAAGGTAATAAAACAAAAACAGTAATTAAACATTTATTGTCAAAAAATCTATAGTTAACAACGTTTCTTCAGGTGATAAAGTTGACTGTTCTAATACTCTTGAAACACAGATACATAAATCACAAACATACAAAGGTCTATATTATATGGAGTAATTTAACACTATAATAATATATATTTTTTTAAGAGAAACATTAAGAACATAATCAATAAATGTACATTTACAATTTCTTTTAAAACTACCTTAGAATCTATAATAAAAAAAGAAATACGAAACTGAAAATTTTAATAAAATATACTTTTAATAACTAACACTTTTAATTTCTGCCAAAGTGACTGTCTATGCTGCGAATACAGACAATGTAACATAGTGACGGCCTATTTAGATGCTTCTGCATCATTGGGCCTGTGGACTCGCACTCACTAACCAAACATGACAGCACAAATGCTGTCATTTTAGTTTGGCCTTCTGAGAGAGGATAGTACTGCCCCGGTCAAGCCGGCCTGTTCGTGCTGAAATTATCGTGGCTCTTCTACCTTAATTGAACGATTTCAGAAAATCTTCGGATATTCATCTCCAGTTTATATTTGGAATGCAGCTAAAGAAGGAGTATTACTACTCCACAACTTGATCTTTTGATTTCTTTTAAATATTTGTACAAACGGCCAAAGTTCTTGAGAACGTTTACTTTTCAGAATTGTTTTTGGTACATTCAAGTTCTTCGTGACTCGTACCTCTCCCGTTTCAGTAAAAGTTACAGCCAGTTCATCTTTCACATGCATCATAATATTGGTTTTAACAGGTTCGGGAAATTTACTATATTCCCCAGCTGTTGAATTACCATACTTTACCCCAACCGTAAAGAGTGTTTTTCCTGTAGACAAATTTTGAACAACAATGGTCTGTCCGGGAAAGAGAGGAAATTTGCCATCAATGCACCCGCCTTTATCACCCGAGGTGATGCAAACACCCCGTTCCTTCAAAAAATTTATGCAGCTACCTTCAAATTGTGTATTTAAATCCAAAGGCACAAACCGAATTTGGTAATTCAGACAGGGCTTATTTGGCTCGTTCTCGTCCAAAGAACGTTTAATTGAGTTCCCAGATTCATTTTTATCTGAAAGAAGTCTGGATTCTACGGAACTTGTGTTACGTATCTCTTTCTGTACATCGAACTCTACTATTGTAAAGTATCCGAATAGATCTATAAATGCCCAAACAGGTGCTTTCGTATCTAAATTCCATAAAAATTCAATCTTATCGTCACCGTTGACTCCAAAACACATGTTTCCTGAGGAGTTCAAGTAGTAATGTAGTCTGCAGCTTTTCTGATAATATTTCTTATCCAAATGTTCTGCCCAGAATCCATCAGCGCAGTCTCGTTCAATAATGACATTGGTAGGCAGCTTGTCAGCTATAGACATGGGATCGTTAGTGGTGAATCCAATTGTGACAAGGCCTAGCCAGTAACTTGAGAGTTGCTTCAAGTGAATTGATACCTGAAAGCAAGAAGAGTTAATGTTATAGGGATTAACAACTTCATATGATTCAAATACGACAAAGCGTTGTGTGAATCACTCGATAGCGCACTGTATTTCTAATTTTGTGGTTTTTACTTTTGTGAATATTCAGCATTTATATGCTGAGAAAGTCGTATATTTATCTTTTTTGTATTTGTAAGGAATAATTAAAAAGCTTGTTTAGATAGAATACCTCCACTTGATTTTATTTGAATTCTTCTAAAAAAAATGTTACTTGTTACAACTACAATAACAAAACGAAATCTTTACTTAAAGAGCTTAGTTACAATTATGACTGTGTCGCTTATTCCCACGTTTTCTAAACTTGCAATGTTTAAAAGTTGCAAAATCTGAAAACTAGATGGCGTTGTTTTAAAATATATGTTACATAATACATTATAATATAATATTGCATAATACATATGGATTATTTATTGATGAATCAAGAAAATCGTAAACAAATGATTTAATTTCCAAAATATGTAATTACAGAATCCATCTAGTTCACAACAAGGACAACTCATTAGCGACAGCCAGCAATCGTGGTATATCGACTTCAGTAATCTCTGTACGTGTATTACATTGTAAACTACAAACTGAAATAACTTTTAAAGCAAAGTTCATAAGACTTGGTAATTTACCTACCTTTTCACCAATGGCGACCGGCCTACAACTGAAAGCGATGCCTTTGCTGAAAAAATTGGATTTCTTCATGCGTTGAGCCCGGAAATTGTTTTTGGATAGACGAATGTTGTCTCCATGAACATCATGGAACCGCAATTGTTCTTGTAAAGGTTTGATCTTAATGACGTCGCTGCAATCGAAAGCTGTAACTGAAAATGAAGGAATTTTCGTTAAAAATTACTTATTAGTTATGAACACGTCTGTGTATGTTTATTAGATATGTTCTACAAAATTAGATGTTAAATATCTATAAACAGTCATGTCTCTGATTGGGTAAGCACGTTACACACCCATATTTTGAACTAGCTGAACCCCGCGGTGTTACCCGCGGTTATTGTTCTACCGCGAGTAACGCCGCGCGACAAAGTTAGTCTAAAAAAAGTAGCCTAAGTTACTCCCCGGATCATCAGCTACCTGCCAGTGAAAGTCCCGTCAAAATCCGTCCAGCCGTTCCCGTACCTGAATGGGTGACCGATGGCGACATGATACCATGCGCGTCTCCGTGATTTGGAGGTCAGCTTATGCAGACAATCCCTGTTATTATCATGGGATAACAGTCTTAAAGCTTATTTGGAGGCCTTTGGACGGCTTGAAAACATCCAACGGCAAGATTATCCTTACCAAATTTCAATGAAATGTGCAGCGGTTTACCCGTGAAATCGTAACAGACAGACGACACATGCAGTTAAAAGTTAATGTAGGTTTTTTAATTAGGTTTTACATCTATACATACATACAAATAAATAAAATTGGAGTGTCTGTTTGTAATATTAAAATAACCGTTTTTTACTAAATGCATATGTATGTATACACGATACATATACCAAAAATGTAGTTAAAAAAACTTTTGTCTGTCTGTCTGTTTATTCCGTGTAATCTCTGGAACGGCTGGACCGATTTAGACGGGACTTTCACTGGCAGGTAGCTGATGATCCAGGGAGTAACTTAGGCTACTTTTTTAGACTAACTTTGTCCCGCGGCGTTACTCGCGGTACAACAATGACCGCGGGAAAGGTGAAAGTTTGTATGAAACTTTTTATTCCTTTGATGAATATGCTTAAAATATTGCCCCTACGGGGGTAAATCAGGGAATGAAGGTCTGCGTGAGCGAAGCCGCGTGGTAAAGCTAGTATAATATAAATATAGTAGAATGTATCACCTGTGTACATGGAGAAGTTTCTCTTCCTGATCAAATCAGACGCAATAAGGTCACCGACAGTGCCCGGACAATTGCCAGACTTAAGTGGCAGTGAGCGGGGCACATTGCTCGCAGACAAGACGGCCGATGAGGCCAAAAAGTTCTGAAGTGGCCACGGACTGGAGGACGTAGCCTAGGTAAGCCTCTTATAAGGTGGTCCGAAGACCTGACAGCACGGAACCGGTTGCTGTGTGTAGACTTATCGACTGAGGTGTGACGTGTGTGTGATATATATTACTAGTAGTGGTGTCTTAATAATATTACCATTATATGTCCCCTTACCAAGATCTGAAGTCTCAGTTGTTTTCACAATACTGTCATTAGCATCGACAGTTTGGTCGTTTATCTTCTCTTCTTCTTTCAACCCTGCTTCACTAGGTTCTTGATTTGAATTTTGTTCTTCAATAACCTTACCAAGATCTGAAGTCTCAGTTGTTTTCACAATACTGTCATTAGCATCGACAGTTTGGTCGTTTATCTTCTCTTCTTCTTTCAACCCTGCTTCACTAGGTTCTTGATTTGAATTTTGTTCTTCAATAACCTTACCAAGATCTGAAGTCTCAGTTGTTTTCACAATACTGTCATTAGCATCAACAGTTTGGTCGTTTATCTTCTCTTCTTTTTTCAACCCTGCTTCACTAGGCTCTTGATTTGAATTTTGTTCTTCAATAACCTGAGTCATTAAGGAATTATTTTTGTTGTCTTCGTGTAGTCATGGATAGAGAATACAGTGTCATCACCGTTATTCATCCCGTAGGTGTCGTAAGAGTCGATTAGGGGGGCAAACTTTTTTTTTTTTTTATATATTTTATAACTATGCAGGATAACATCAATTTAAAGAGAAGGAATACCACATTCTAACCCGTCACGTCAACGAGTTATATCAAAGCCTTCTTTGTACGCTATGAGTATATTTGTTTTCTAAATTTTTGTAAACATTTATCCTCAAATTATAAGTTTAAGTACCAAAGCACACTCCATGCTTGTTAATATAAATACGAAAGTTGCTCTATTGTCTGTCTGTGACGCTTTCATAGCTAAACCGCTGCAATGATTGCATACATCTCTATGCACACTGGCATAAAGATACTTTAGGAAGTACATAAGTACACACAGACAAAATATTGACCGACTTGGCCAGAATGTTACCACCACCTTATAAAAAACCGGTTTTAAGTTATTTTGAAATACCTAGTCACCGAGAGAGTTAGATTACTGGAGTTCCAAAATCCCTTAACCCTAAGGTGGAACTAAACATGACAGTGCACTTGAGACTATTGAATAGCAGGTGACTGGTCTGCAATCAATAGAAATCTGCAAAATTTTCCGGCGGATTATTGAAATGCTAAAGAGTTTTTTAAAACAGGACATACGCTTCCCTTTTGAAAAGAGGTTTTGGTTTACTATACCGTGCGGGTCTGGCTGGTACGAGATTTGTTTCTACTTTTCCCTCTGCTTACACGCGTTGTTACCCAGCATAGTTTGATCCCGTAGTTAACTCTTACGATACTCCCGGAATTAATAGGAGTTTTGATACTCCGTATCATTAACCATCTCCACACAGAAATTTTAGAAAATTAAAGTTTTACTTACCAATTCTCGGAGATTTTCAGTCACGTCCATTAATAGTTTATCTTCATCTTTTTCAACAGGTTCTTCGATTCGCGTACTCTCAAAGTTAGGGGTGTCCTAAATTTAAATTATATTTATTCAAATATATAGCTTCATGATCGTGGTCAAATAGAAATAGATATTAAAGTTTATCAATTACTAAATCGCTTTCAAATTAGTCTTACAAAAAAATGTATGATATTAGTAAGTTTTTTCTCATTTTCATCCAACTATAGCAATGCCATAATGTGGAACATACAAACATACATACAGAGACTTCCCAAACAATACCCTTATTGTTTGGGAAGTCTCTGTATGTATGTTTGTATGTTCCACTTCCACCGCAGCGGCTAAACTATTGAACAGATTTTAATGAATGACGTGTCAATAGATTCGTATCAATAGTTTGGGGGACATTGACTATATATTTTTTTATAAATAATTTTAACAAAGGTTTTTACGTGCTTGAGTTATAGATTATTTATTTTTTCCTTGTTTACTTTAATTCTAACATTATTAAGAACGTTATCTTTTATAAATCTAGAACTAACACGGTGTGAGAAGTTGCTAACATCACAAAAATTTTATACTGATACCATCGTGTCCTAGATTTGGATTTTTCTAGACTTTTCGTATCGATCTTGATCAGTTGTATGATCACGATTATAGAGAGAGAAAAGTAAGGAGTGCTAAGTGGAGTGTGAAAAGGAATTTTTGAAAATTGAGGAATGGATTTGACATAAAGGGAAAATGGCAGGTTTCATGGCTGGAATTATTTTTGTATTTATTTGACAGATAATATCACCGACAATAATATTTTAAATTCCAAGAATTTTTACAATGGGCGATGTGGTCGCACAGCAACAAAGCACTTTAATTAAAAAAAAAAAAAAAAATTACAAAACTACATTAAAAAGTTAACTTAGTCTTTACATTAAAATGAAATACATGGATCACAAATGAGTTGTCCACAAGATGGCTAATATAATATATTTGAAATCAAAATCATTCGTCTACGATTTTCGTGGTCCGTCTATAAAATGTTACTCTTTCACTAAATACATCAGTAAGCTTATTCATAAATATCGATTCAAATATTTACTCGTTTTATTTGTAATATATATTTTAAAATAATGTAAAATCTTTTGGGCAATCTGACACACAACGCCATCTAGTTTTCAGACTTAGTAAAATAATAATAATAAACATTTCAAACATCTCACCAATGACACAATATCTCACACACAACGCCATCTAGTCCCAAGCTAAGCAGAGCTTGTGTTATGGGTACTGGGCAACTGATATAAATACATATATACTGTTTTTTTTTGTAAATATATACATATTATACATAGAAACACCCAAACTCCAAAACAAATACTTGTAGATCATAAAAACATTTGGTCCGACCCGGGAATCGTACCCTAGATCTTATGCACAGCAGTCGCGTTCGCTACCACTGCGCCAACGAGGCAGTTTAGCAGTAGTAGCATAACATGTAGTAATGCGTTTTGTTAATGCAGTTGTGACAACTTTATGAGTAGAATTAATTATTTCAACACAGTTGTAAAAATATGATAAATACGTGAAAACAATTAGGATGATTTGCATAATAAACGATATAAATCTTAAAACCATTCATAATATAGATATCGCCAGTGGTACAGGCCATTGCTGGCCATATGCCATTCTCCTTTTGAACAATTTATTGAAACATTCACAGGATTATGTTTATAGTTTTAGCTGATAATTGTTAATTATATATTTTACTTACGACAGTCTTCATTTCAATACTCGAATGAATCAAGGAATTAACACTGAGCCCATCTGCTGGTATTTCTGAATCTTCTACTGTAGAAGTATTAGAAGCAGTTTTAAATGCTTCTGAATGTTGTATAAGGTGAAATAATTTCTCCTGTATAGCTTCATATAATTTACAGAGAGAAGAGTGTAAAGCTTCTTGGCGTAATGTATAATAATCTTCAAGTTCCTTAACCTGAAATACAATTGAAGTTACAACCTCATTAATCATCAACAGCCTTTAATAGTCCACTGGTAGGTATAATCTTTTCTGTAGAAACCTGACTGACGCTTGGGCCTCCAGCCCGGCGTCCCTAAGCTACAGCAAACTACCAAGTTGAGTGTCTCTTATGCCTCGGACCGCATCGAACTCTCAGAACCTACGCCCTGTCTAACTGTAATTTTATGGTCACGAACAGTGATTAATTGTAAACCTATCTATTCTATGATAAATAGTGTGAAAATCTTCGTTCTAAAGTGTCTAATTATCTTCAACTGAACCTCGTGGCCTAACCACCATCACCTCATGACTCCTAAAGCCCTATAACGTGACATCATGGCTCCTTAAAGCCTTATAACGTGACACTGGCAATTTTAACATACTATTCCACCCTGGTAAGATGGATAGATATAGTGTTTGTGTCAAGATTTTCTTCTTTTTATCGTGCTGTTGTTCTGTTTAGTTTACTTCCTTAGTCTGTTCTTACGACACCATGGGGTTAACACGGGTGGTAACACTCCGTGTTAATCCGGACCCCATATTTATACATCATTTGTAATTTAAGATCACTATCCTGAGGACGCGGTCCCTTCCGGCGGCGGCGGCCGTAAAATAGTTACCTAAACGACGCGCGACGTAGGTTAATTAAGTAGATACCTAAATAGCACTAGTAATATTATGTATTCAAGTTTTTTTAATTACTTAGTCACCATAATAATCACAAAAAAACAAAAACCGCAAGGTTTCAAATTTGGTCATCTTGTGTCGAGGTTACAACTGGAAGAGCATTATCTCTATTATGAATAAAATATTGATTATTCTTGTATCTACTGGATAGTTTGTACAATAATCAGACTATTGGTACGTAGGATAAACGAACATTCTCTGTAAATTAATATCTTATCGGTAGTAAATTATTTACAAGTCGTATAAGTGAAACCGAGTCGAGGCATTGTTTCATTTAAATTTACACAAAATAACACATAACGCTACGTAATAACTAACAAACTGAACTAATGAGTTATGCCATTGTAAAATCACTACAAAATAAATATGCGACGATAGGTGTAATATCGGTCATTAAACCAACAACATCGTGTAGCAAACTTCAAAAATGATAAATAATGTCCTATGGGTAATCTCCTGAACCAATTTTAATGAAATTTTGTAGGTGGAATTGTATCACGTCTTGGTGTAGGTCGTATTATCATATCCACCCTGCATATTTAATTTCAAATACTGTTTTTATTCATCAGTGGTAGGCTTTCTTTCTGGCTCAACACGCACGTTAACGGAGGTTAGCTGTTTAATACGTATTCGCCTACCCCTTGGCCTGAATTTCCTTTTATAGTAAACCTACTGATTGTTTTAAATAAACAAAGGTAATTTATCTTATCCTTCACCTAAAATGTAGAGATATTAAATTTGTACTTACTATTTTTATTGGGTCGTTTTTTTCTGTCTCTAATTGATCATTTGGTTCTTTTTTATTCTGTTGTTGGTCATTTGATTCTCTATTATTCTGGGATTGATATTTTGTTTCTTTATCATTCTGACGTTGATCGTTTAAATCTTTCTCGTTTTGAAATTGATTACTTGATACTTTTTCATCTTTAAAGTGAACTATGGGTTCTTGCTCTGTCTGAAGTAGGTCATTTGGTTTTTTATCGTTCTTGAGTGGATTAAATAATTCTTTTTCATCAGGAAGTTGATCTTTGGTATCTTTCTCATTTTGAATTTGATCACTTGATACTTTTTTATCTTTAATGTTATCTATGGGTTCTTTTTCTTTCTGAAGTTGGTCATTTGATTCTTTTTCATTCTTGTGTTGATTGTATGTATTTTTTTCATCAGGAAGTTGATCTTTGTATTTATTCTCGTCCTGAAGTTCATGGATTGGTTCTTGCTTATTCTGAAGAAGAATTGTCTCGTTTTCAAGTGGATGAATTGTTTCTTTTTCATTCTGTAACCGACCACTTGATTCACTTACCGTCTGAGCTGTAGTATTTCCTTTTCTCTCATGCTGTTTTTCACTATTTGATTCTTTTTTGTTTTCAGTGCTATTATTTGATTCGTTTATATTTATTGGTTCATCGGTAACTGTTTGCAATAATTCTTTTTCAAGCCCGTATGCCGGTATGACATTTTGCAGAGCTTCTATAATGAGAGGTCTGAAGATACTTCTTAAGTATTCAATGCTTTGATCCCTTGAAGAACTTTGAAGACAATTATCCGATGTCAGTTGCTGATATCCAGTCAGATGCTGAGACTAAAATTAAGTGTCATGTTTAGATTTAGATTAATAAGCTTATTTTTGTTTTTTATAACATAATATTGTTAATCTAAAATTGTCTACTCCAGTTTATGTTGGGATAATTACCCTTATTAAAAGAGTCTATAAAATGGGGAATATGCATGATTTTTTTATTTCTTAAAATGATCATTTACGTCTCTATTACATAGAAAAAAAATTTTATAAAAAGGCTTGAAAATAGTCAAACTAATTTTCAAAGTGAAATGACACGGCCAGTTTCAGTGTCGGTGTCAGTGAAACATCATTTCACCAACTTCTCGGTGCTTACTGCAAATATTGCAATAAGTTCTTTATTAAAAATTGCGTTTACAGTTAATTATATGCTTTTATTTTATCATTTTATATATTATTAAACTGTTGTTCGTGTATGTAACTGTATTTAAAGACTACAATAAGCTACCAGGAGGTTCACGACTAAGACATGTTTTGTCTCTAAGAAATCTGAAATGACTGATCTGTGTTACTTTTTAACCGACTTCCAAACGGAGGTGGTTCTCAATTTGATTGGTATTTTTTACAGTTAGTTTTAGTGCATACTTAATTTAAAACAAAGCAAATTCGTTAATGTACGTGAATTTTTAGATGCTAGCCAGAGTGCCTTAGGTAAATTGGTCATCTCCTTTAAAATACTGACTAAATTTGAGCTATTCAAACGCCACCGTTTTGCGCGTGCTTTTGGACTACATTAAAGTAAACGAGTATGCTAGTGAGTAACTAGGCTGAAACTGGCCATGTCATTTAGCTCAATTTCAAGACAAAGAAGTTAGTGTGTATATAATAACTCGTTTTTGTAGAATCAAAATCGTTTCAATATCAGCCGCCTTGCCCCAAAGTAGTATACCATAAGACATTACATAATCTGCCGAACTAAATCTACCTGCATGGATGTCCATCACATTCCGTTTCGGCCAATAGTGACGCGTTTTGTAAGTTTGAATTTCCCTCCCTTAATTTTCACTTTTTATTTAATATTTTTTGGGTTTAAATAATCATTAAATAAAAAAAAACAGCTTTAAAATATGTTGTAAACACAATAAAAAATGTAGAAAAAATATTTGAGACAAATATTTTTTTATGCATATTCCCTATTATTGGAATCAGAATAATTTATCAATAATAATATGGATTAACCAGAATGCAAAAACGTAAATACCAATTTATTGACTATTAGCTTTTCCTGCGGCTCTGCACGCGTGTATATTGATAAAGAGAATCTTTGGTCTTCCTCAAGAAGCAAAGTATCTCTATGACAAATTTCATGGATATCGAAGCCGTGGTTTAGCCGTGCAAGCGCAACAGGCAAACAGACAAAGTAAGTTTCAAAGTTCTAACATTACTAGTTTATATTTCTTAATAATCTTAATATACTTGAACTATAGATAACAAATCAAGTTTTTTTAAGTTATCTAGTGTGAATTTAAAATGTGCGAGATTAGTGTCTTTAAAACTTACCAGTACTGTGCTTAACAATTCGGGGGTTGTTGCAGGATCTAAATTCAACTGAAGTTCTGGATTTACGTTAGCAATTTCGTCATTGTCAATTACTTCAGTCATAGGCTGGTTTAGTTGTTTGTTTACCTCAGTTTCCACAGCTTGTTCTACCTCATTACCATAATCATAATATGTAGTAGAGTTTTCTTTGTTAGATACAACGTCAACAATAGTCTGTAATATTTAAACACTTAAGTATATATCCTAAATTTGTTAACAAAATGTTTTATAATTTTATCACTTCTTTCTCATAAGTATTGTTAAAAGGCGCCTACTTTCTAAAATGTATACTCACAGCTTCTTCTGGTTTTATTTCCTTCGAGTCTACTTATTTGTATTCGGTTAGCCAAACTGTGATATTCAATTTATACTTACGTATTTAATTAGATTGATTTCTTTGGATTCCAATCGGACAACTGAGTCTTTATCTTTCTGAATTAGTTCATTTGATTCTGTCTTATTCTGAAGTTCATGAACTATTTCTTGTTCATGTCCGATTTGATCTTCGGTTTCCGTCAACTATATTTAGCAAAATAGTTTCATAGTAATTTTCTAATAGTCTCATTGTTAAATTTAAGCCATTACTATATATATTAATATAATAGATAAAGTAATTGAAATAATAACAATTAAATTAGTCTTCCAAAAAACTGTGTAATATTAGTAAGTTTGTTCTTATTTTGTTAACCGACTAAGGCCTTCATCAAGGTCATAAAAGCATGGACATAATTTTTTTTTGTTATAAAATGTTTATCGTAGTCCAGGGAATGTTTAAACGTTAAAAAATTAAAAGTAACTTGAAAAATACAAATGTCACGTGTACGAAGTAGCGGGCACAGCTAGTGTTTCATAAATCTAGGGCTAATACAGCATGATAAATTGCTAACATCAAACAAATGTTATACAGAAACTATCATTTTCTAGATTTGTATTTTTCTAGACTTATCGTATAACGATCTTGATCAGTTGTGTGATCACGATTATAGGGAGAGAAAAGTAAGGCGTGCTAAGTGGAGTGTAAAATGAAATTCTAGAAAATCGAGGAACAATACATATATTGAAACATTCACAGAATAATGCTTATAGTTTTAGCTGATATTTGTTAAATATAAATTTTACTTACGACAGACTTCATTTCAATACTCGAATGAATTAAGGAATTAACATTGAGCCCATCTGCTGGTAATTCTGAATCTTCTACTGAAGAAGTATTAGTGGCAGTTTTAAGTGCTTCTGAATTACGTCTATTATTAGAGCATTTCTCCTGTAAAGCTTTTTTCAATTTAGGGATAATAGAGTGAATTAATATTTGTAATGCTTCTTCGTCTAATGAATCATCATCTTCAAGTTCCTTGACCTGAAATCCAATTGAAGATAGAACCTCATTCATCATCAACAGTCTGTAATAGTCCACTGCTAGACATAATCTTTGCCGTAGAAAGAAGATTTTGAAGCACACTGACCAGATAAATAAATAAATCAATATTTCGGACACCTAACACACAACGCCATCTAGTCCCAAACTAAGCATAGCTTGTATTATGGGTACTAAACAACTGATGCAAATACATACCTTTTTTTTGTAAATACATACATATTATACATAGAAAACGCCCAAACTCTGAAACAAATATTTGCAGTTCATACAAACATTTGGCCCGATCCAAGATTCGAATCCGAGATCTCAAGAACAGAAGTCGCATACGCTACCAATGCGCCACCGAGGCAGTTGCATTTATGCCAAGATTTTCTTCACTTTACAGTGCTATTGCTTTGTTTAGTTTACTACCTCAATCGATTTTAACGAAACCCATGGGATGAATACAGGTGGTAACACTTCGTGTTAATCCGGGCCCCATGAATAAGTCAAGACCGTCGCACTGTGCCGGTCTATGTCCTAGTTCTTACCTGGTTCATGATAAGAACTTGAAGATGTATTTAATTGCATTTTCTGTTGTTATTCATCATGGTAGCTTTTCCACAAAAAGACCAGACACTTTGGCAAAATGTGTCTGGTTTTTTTTTTTACTAGACAACTCCCGCATTAGAAATATACATCTTGTGCCATGGGGGACTTTTACAAACATACGTACGTAAATCCTATTAGAGCAGCAGTTCAACATTAGCTTTGTTAGCTAGCATGTGATGATATAAAAATTTTACTTACCAGTTTTTTTGGGTTGATTTTTTCTGTTTCCAGTTGATCATTTGGTTCTTTATTATTTTGGAATTGATGGTTTGGTCCTTTATCAATTTGAAGTTGATCATTTAAATTTTTTTCGTTTTGTAGTTGATTACTTGATACTTTTTCATCTTTAAAGTGATCTTTGGGTTCTTTTTCTGTCTGAAGTTGGTCATTTGGTTTTTTCTCATTCTTCAGTGGATTATATGATTCTTTTTCATCAGGAAATTGATTTTTGATATCTCCCTCAATTTGAGTTTGATCACTTGACATTTTTTTATCTTTGGGTTCTTTTTCTTTCTGAAGTTGGTCATTTGATTCTTTCTCTTTCTTGTGTTGATTATATGTTTTTTTTTCATCATGAAGTTGATCTTTGTATTTATTCTCGTCTTGAAGTTCATGGATTGGTTCTTGCTTATTTTGAAGTTGATCATTCGATTTTGTCTCGTTTTCAAGTGTCAGTTCAGTTAGTTGCTGCGACTAAAATTAAATTACATTTTATATTTCAATCAATAAGCTTATTTTTTGTTTTCTATGTCATAACATATTGTAAATCTAAAAACGTCTAATCCAGTTTATGTCGGGAAAATTTCCTTTATTTCTTAATAAAGGAAATTTTGGAAAATTTGGAAAGGGAAAAACAGTACCTCTTGGTACTGTATAATTATTGGATTGACAATAATTTATCAATTATATTTTGGATTAAATGGAATGAAAAAAACGTAAATACCAATTTTATGACTACCCACTAGCTTTTCCTGTGACTCTACACGCGTATGTGTCGGTAAAGAGTAGCGTATGTGCTTCCTTAAGAACTAAAGTATCTCTATGACTTTCATTAAAATCATGGCTGTGGTTTATCCGTACAAACGCAACAGACAGACACACAAAGTAAGTTCCGAATTTATACTTTTGTAAAGTATTCAAGTGTTTGTAAGTTCTAGATAACTTAAAAACACTTGAATACTTTACAATAGTTGTGAATTTATAACGTGTAAGATTTGTGTTGTATTGTGTATCTATTGTGAGTACTGTGCTTAACGATTTGCGGGTTCTTACACGATCTAATTATATCTGAAGTTCTGGATTTACGTTAGCAATTTCGTCATTATCAATTACTTCAGTCATAGGTTCGTTTTGTAGTTTGTTTCTACATCTTGTTCTACCTTATTACATTAGTATATATATATATATATATATATTACAAAGAACCCAAACAATAAAATACTTAGGCATCATGATAGATGAAAATCTTAACTTTAAAACGCACATTGCATCACTTAGCACAAGGATACGTAAACTCATTTTCATTTTTAAAACCCTGAGACATGTAGCTACTCCCCTAGTTCTAAAACGAGTTTATTATGCTCTCGTGCAGTCACTCATCAGTTACTGCATTACATCATGGGGTGACGCAAATAAATCCAATCTCTTAAAGCTCGAGATCGCCCAAAGGACTGTTCTAAAAGTGGCGTCTTTTAAACCCTATAGATTCCCAACAGCAAAACTGTATGAACACTGTGAGGTCCTCACCGTTCGCCAACTTTTCCTGCTAAGTAAAACAGTATGCTACAGTAAAATATACCCTGAGTCTGGCCTCTAATCGTAGAAACTACAATGTATGTGATCGCATTATTCACCCAAGGACATCTTTTGTTCGCAGGTTTTACCCATTTCTAGGCCCTTACATATATAATAAGTTAAATAGGGCTATTCGTATTTACGCCTTAAATAAATTAAACTTAAAAAGGTCAGCATCCCAATGGCTCAGCAAACTTACATATGATGCTACGGAATACTTACTGGTTATCCTGGCTTAAATGAGACATAAAAATCATACTTTCTCATGATAATTAATTAAGAGAGAATGTAATATCTGTTTTATAAATCTACACACCCTCTGACACTCACTCACTCATTAATTCATTCCACACACCCAGAGGACCCCAACAATCAACAACTAAAATTTAATATTGCACTCAATATGCATTGAGTATCATAATTAGAGGATAAGTTTTTATATATAATGCTAAGCAATGTACATGTAGCTTTGTTGCATAAAAATGTATGGTTCATTTTAACGGGTGAGGGCACTGCCTCCTGTAATACAGGTGTTATACCTAGCACGGGTGACAGGGACTTCAAATAATTGTTTTTATATTTTATGACAATAAAGATAATTATTATTTTTATTATATTTATATATATTAATATATAGTTGTTACTTTCTAAAATCTGTACTTACAGCTTCTGGTTTTATTTCCTTAGAGTCTATTTTATCTTTCGGTATCACATTATCCTGAAGTGTCTTGGTGTCATGCATTTCATTTTCGACTATATATTTAGTTTGATCTTTATTTTGAGTGTCTTCGTCATTTGTTTTACTATCGTCATCTTCATTTTTAATTAAATCACTTTGAGCATGTTCTGTGGTGGGCTTAAAATATGGACATTATTACAAATAAATAGAATATGACATATTTCGAATACCAATTCTACTATCAACATGGCTCATGCGTACAAATGTGTAATATATGTAAATTGAAAATGTTGGCCATAAAATTTATAATTTAAGAAATGATATGTCGGTTTTGTGTTTTTTAATACTTTAATAATAATACTTTTGATGATTCATAAGTTCATTCTAATATAAATAATAGTACGGGCCGGCTCGACCGAGGCTGAACTACCCTTGCACAGAAGATTAACTAAAGTGACAGCATTCATGCTGTCGTGTTTCGTTGGTGAATGCGAGACCGGAGGTTCAAAATTGTATGCATTCGCAAGGAGTATTGCCCTGCGATAGGTCGGTTAACAGGTTAGGTTTTTCTCCAGGCAGAGTAGACTCACTTTGGTAGCCCATACATACAAAAAAGAAGAAAGAAATATATCTCATACACAGCAGTCTGATACCAAACAGAGCCTGTAATATAGAAATCTGAGACTGCTGAGAAACGCACTTAGATAAACATATTTAAATACGTAAAAAAATATTGTGCTCTTCACACAATATTTGTCTTAAGTGGAAATCGAACCCACTGCCTCTGGCTTGACAGTCAGAGTCATCAACCACTAGATTCATAGGCCAGCCATGGTAATTCCCTACTTAAGAAAAATAATGTCAATTGTGATGTCTTATGTTTTTAAAAGGTTAATCCGATTTTGATTGTTTAAATAAATAGTATTATTTGGTTCAGAGGATTAGAGTGTTAGAAGAGAACGGAAGAAGAAAACGCATTATTGCAAACCTCAAATGCATTAAGAACAAGAGTAAGCAAATGATTGCATTATTTTTTAGCACCAATGTGACGTGACTTCTGTAAGTTATTACTTACAGGTGTTTTTAGTGTCGTTGCTTCTATTGCTTCTATTTTATCATTTGGTTCTTCCCTGTTCTCATTGAGACTTTTCTCAAGTTCTTCATTTGACTGTTCGATATTGTCTGAATCCTCAACTAGTGGTTCAGATACTTTGTCAATACCGTTTGAATTTTGAGGTACTTTGGGTGAACTATTTTGTAGAGCTTCCAGAATTAAAGGCTTGAAAAAATCTTTGAGATGTTCAAAAATGCAGTCTTTTAAGGAGTTTTGGCAACCACTGATTTTTGCATCAGGATATGGCTGAAAAAAGGGACACATTTCTTAAGTTATTCTTATTTATAAATAGAAAGAAAAATCCACTGACTTGTCATCAGTGTCTATATGTACTTACCGGTTTTGTACTAAGCATTTTAAGAGCTGTTTCATAATCTAATTTGATTTGAAGTTCTGGATTTGTGCTAGTATCTCCAGCGTCTATTATGTTAGTTATTGCTTGTTGTTTTTTCAACATAATTTCCCTATCTCCTACATCATTAACATTATTATCATTTACACTATTTTGGACAGTGTTAGTTGATTTTTCTGTAGTTGCAACATCCTGTAATTCCAAATGCTTCGCTGTACAATTTTTTTGTTATGGCTACTTACCACTACAAATAAAACTCTATATCTTATCTTCTACCTTATTTCAGAAACTAAATTGTTTTCATGGTAAAAGAAAAATAGGGCACATCGTTCAACACTTCTATTTATTCTATCGTTTTGTATGACGCTCTTTTATCTTATTCGATCATTTAGCTCTTTTATCATAAAAGAAAGCCCCTCCCCTCTTTACATTTAATGATCCTCAGTAGACGAGAGACGCAATGCATTTTATCTTAAGTTATATAAATATATGTACCACCTGAAATTATCTGTTTGTTTAATTTGTATGTACGGTTTACTGTAATGTAATAAATAAAATAACAATATCTTTATTTATTTCTCCTCACAAAAACAAGATGTTGTGCTACAAGATCATAAGTAGAACTTAATGAAAAAACAGTTTTTAGTATATGTGAGGAGCTGGTGTCTATTTTAGGCATAGACCAGTATTACAGATCACCAGGACCTCATCCCACGGTTAAAAATAACATTTGACTTAATATTAGTATACAGTAGTGACGTGCACGAAAGTTTATATCTAGTTGATAAGGAGACATACCATAGATAGACATAGGTATATATATAAAACAAAATAAATTAATAAATTTATATTTATGTATAAATTAATTGCTCTTTGGCCTGATATGATTGCACCTATCTTAATTTATAATGTTTTTGTGTGAGAATGAGAAAATGTGTGTTTTGTGGTTATGGTTATAAAGAGAATGTGTGTATGTGAAGAGTGTAGTGTAGTATACGATAATATGAAATATATTAATATTTACATACCAGTGCATTTCCAGATAAATTAGCGATTTCAATATTACTGCCACCTGACTCTTCTTTTATCGCCGGACCTCCTAATGCACACTTAACTTCTAAATCTGGTCCCATATTTTCCTTCTTTTCAATTAAGTCATTCTCTGTGTTAGTAACTTCATTAATTGGTTTTACTTCTAAAAGCGTTTCGTTACTGATTTTCTTATTCTCTGGGTTTTCAGTACCACTATGAGACTTCAGAGTATCAACGATTTCCGTGTTGGTTTCATTAGTACCAACAGTTTCTTCGGCTTTTAATACTTGAATATCAATTTGCTGTAATAATCAGATTTTACAATTATTTCGATAGTTTTGATGTTTTTAGTGTGACTTTCTGGGTTTACTTGATCTTTTTTTGTAGCTACGACCCATACTTTTATGCATAATATACTGTTTTTTTTTTTTTATGTTTGGCCCTACCAAAATGACTCCGCTCTGCCTGATGGAAAGCATAAGCAGACTCCAAGAGTGGTGGTCACCATACTGCGAATGCAGACAATGCAACAATGCAGCATGATGACCCACACCATGGCGGGCTAGTGATGCTTCTGCATCATTTGAGACTTACTACTATTACTACTATAAAATGTTTCTGTTTATGTATATTCTGTAAGTTAATTGTACCCTACCTGCACTATTACATATTTCTAGATTTTTTTTTATTAGTAGCGTCTGATATTTTCATTACCTCTTGATCTTCTTTATTTGTTTCAGAATGATCATCCAAATTCATTGATAGCTTTACATCTTTTTTTTTGACAACTTAATTATCTCGATGAAGCTATGAAACTCTGAGAAATGGCAAAAAATTGAAACTTACTCGAGCATACGCATCTGAATAATCGTGAGACTCGTGATGTATATTATCTTGAGAGTCTTTGTTTACTTCTGTCGCTACTTTGGTTCCTTCTTGCTCCTCGGCGTATCCAGGACTAGAAGTGGTGGTTGGATTCGTCATATCTTCCTTTGGCTGCAAAATATTATTAATGTTAATTGTGAGAGCCATGCTTTGACACAATAGCAATTTTTTCATTGTCTTTCATCAACTGAATGTTAGCGAAGACTCAAACTTCTCTGTAGCACAACCAATACTAGTAATATAAAATGCAAATTGACGATAAGTTTTTGACTTACTGGTTGTTTTTTATCTTCTACAGATCTACCTTTACTGTCTTCTGTAAGAACAACGTTATATTCTATGTCCTGTGTTTCAATGTTTTCTTTTTCTTTTTCAGTGCCAGGTTTTTCAATCTCATCTTTCTCTGCTTTGTCAAACAGATCTGAATTCTGCTTCGCTGTTTTGTTAACTGTGTCTGCTACCTGGAGTATTCAAAATAATATGATTGTTAAAACGAATTTAAAGAAGGTACTTCTCGTAACTTTTGTTGTTATTAACTTTCAACTCTCGATCACGTTCAATTAGACGCTTATTGTTTAGAGTTTTCTTCTTTGAAATATTTATTGAGGTTCTTCTTTTTTTTTAAAGACAACTCTCGCGTGATATACATAAATCTTGTGTCGCAGGGGACTTTACGAACATACATGAAGCATCATACATTTACAAACATACTATGAATAACAGTTAGTGGATCACACGAAATGTTGTCTCATGTGGGATTTGAACCCACATCACTTAAGGCAGTAGGAAGCGGCGTGCGACCGTTTAAACCATTAGGTCAACCGTGTAGTCTGTCAGACCGTCAAAACTCACCCTAGTGGTTGAATAATTCAAACGTAATAGTTTCGTTTTCTGTAATTGATTACAGCCACCTATGGACCAAGTGTCTATAGGTGTATTTATTTTGGCTGTAACTTACTTGTATATTCTCGGGTACTTCAGCGCTTTGAATATCGCACTCGTCTTCACGTGTCACTACGTCACCCTGAATTTCTTCGTTTGGGCTATTTTCGGTACTTTTATTTTCTGCTTGTTCTGCTATTGTTAGACCTTCATCATTCTTAGTTTCAATATCTGATTGCACATTTTCCTTAAAGTCTTCCTGACTCTTCTCCATGTTCATTTTTTGATTAGATGATTTTTCTTCTATAGGTGTTTTGCCCTGTTTGAGAATTAAATTTATTAAAAATTTAATCATATATTATCTGTCTTATAATTTATCCCCAACACGATCGTTAGTTTTTAATCATGCGATTAATTTTATTAAATAATGTACAAAACAGAGAATTCCTATCGTCTGTTGATCTATAACTTTAGACTCCACATACATAAAAGACGGTCTTGAATATTATCTTTGGTGACTTAAGGGCCCGCGATTGAATTTCGACACACATATGCGTAAAAATATTTAAACATTAACGGGTTTTGAGAACTAAAGGTGAATTGGGTGCAATTCATGATACTGGGTATACTCATCACCACAGCATGCGTGTAATGCTGCAATTAGTTGAACTTGAAAAACCAACGTTCCAGCGCTCTTGATAGCAGGAGATTTTAGATCTTGGTGTATATGCTATATTACATTTAAATAACTTCAAGACATTATCAAAATACAACCTAAAATCCAACGTTTTCTCACTTCAGACCATGGGAAAACCCAAAGTCTTCATGGATCATAATATATTTATTACTTACCGGTTGTATTTCATTTTTTGTCTCTTGATTGCGCTTAGCGAGATCTTCGTTACTTTTTGTATCCTCAGTTTTATTTTTTGCTGCTTCTTTTACAGTTTGACCTTGTTTTATATTTTCAGGCAAAAGAGCTGGAGACTTATTATGGTCAGCTTTTTCATTTTTCATCTGTAATTTTTAAGGTCGTTACTTACAGAATATAAAAAATGTCACGCGTGTTTCATAGACGGAGCAGAGACGATTGATCTCCACGTATTGCGGTCCTGATAGACTTCTTTGGTTTCATTCATATTCATCAATCTTTGCATGCGTTACTTATTTCTAATCCGATCCTACTTATATATAAACGCGAAAGTTTGTAAGTATAGATGGATGGATGTTTGTTACTCATTCACGCAAAAACTACAGAAAGGATGTGGATGAAACTTGACAGTAAAATAGCTCATAGGCTACTATTTGCCGCGATAATCTACATATACGCGGACGGAGCCGCGGGCAAAAACTAGTAAGGTTATAATGTTACCTCTGTACGTACATAATTAGTACCTCTTTATATGAGCCTGCCAAAGTGGCTCTACTCTGCCTAATGGAAAGTATGAGCAGAATCCAAGAGTAGTGGTCATCATATTCAAACAACCCCCGCATGATATACATAAATCTTGTGTCGCAGGGGACTTTACGAGCATACATGAAGCATCACACATTTACAAACATACTATGAATAACAGTTAGTGGATCACACGAAATGTTGTCCCATGTGGGATTTGAACCCACTTCACTTAGGGCAGTAGGAAGAGGCGTGCGACCGTTTAAACCATTAGGTCAACCGTGTAGTCTGTCAGACCGTCAAAACTCACCCTAGTGGTTTAATAATTCAAACGTAATAGTTTCGTTTTCTGTAATTGATTACAGCCACCTATAGACCAAGTGTCTATAGGTGCATTGATTTTGGCTGTAACTTACTTGTATATTCTCGGGTATTTCAGCGCTTTGAATATCGCACTCGTCTTCACGTGTCACTACGTCCCCCTGAATTTCTTCGTTTGGGCTATTTTCGGTACTTTTATTTTCTGCTTGTTCTGCTGTTGTTAGACCTTTATCATTCTTAGTTTCAATATTTGATTGCACATTTTCCTTAGCGTCTTCCTGACTCTTCTCTATGTTATTTTTTTGATTAGGTGATCTTTCTTCTATAGGTTTTTTGACCTGTTTGAGAATAAAATTTATTAACAATTTAATCATATATTATCTGTCTCATAATTCATCCCCAACACGATCGTTAGTTTTTAACCTCGACACACATATGGGTAAAATATTTAAACATTAACGGGTTTTGTGAACTAAAGGTGAATTGGGTCCAATTCACAATACTGGGTATACTTATCACCACAGCATGCGTGTATTACTGCAATTAGTTGACCTTGAAAAACCAACGTTCCAGCGCTCTTGATAGCAGGAGATTTTAGATCTTGGTGTGTATGCTATATTACATTTAAATAACTTCAAGATATTATCAAAATTAGACCTAAAATCCAACGAAATTTTCTCACTTCAGACCATGGGAAAACCCACAGTCTTCATGGAACATAATATATTTATTACTTACCGGTTGTATTTCATTTCCTGTCTCTTGATTGCGCTTAGCGAGATCTTCGTTACTTTTTGTATCCTCAGTTTTAATTTTTGCTGCTTCTTTTACAGTTTGACCTTGTTTTATATTTTCAGGCAAAAGAGCTGGAGACTTATTATGGTCAGCTTTTTCATTTTTCATCTGTAATTTTCAAGGTTGTTACGTACAGAATATAAAAAATGTCACGCGTGTTTCATAGACGGAGCAGAGACGATTAATCTCCACGTATTGCGGTCTTGATAGACTTTTTTGGTTTCATTCATATTCATCAATCTTTGCATGTGTTACTTATTTCTAATCCCATCCTACTATCCTATCCCGTCCTACTAATATATAAACGCGAAAGTTTGTAAGTATAGATGGATGGATGTTTGTTACTCTTTCACGCTAAAACTACTGAACGGATGTGGATGAAACTTGACAGTAATATAGCTTATACATCAGAATAACATATAGGCTACTATTTGTCGCGATAATCTACATATACGCGGATGGAGCTGCGGGCAAAAACTAGTAAGGTTATAATGTTACCTCTGTATGTACATAATTAGTACCTCTTTATATGAACCTGCCAAAGTGGCTCTACTCTGCTTAATTCCTCAGATGCCCAAATCCTCTCTTAAGACGCAGTCAACTTTCGTCTATAGTGTCCAACGCCAGTCACTGGCCGCATTTGCCCAATAAACTTTACCCCGTGACATGTTTATGACAAAATGACGTACCATCTGAGGGACTAATGGAAAGCATGAGCAGAATCCAAGAGTAGTGGTCACCATATTCACTGGGAATGTATGCAATAAAACAGCATGGTGACTCACACTATGGTGGCCTAGAAGGATGATTCTGGTGGGCCTCCGGGCTCGCACTTACTAAAGAAATACGATAGCTGTCATTTAGGTAGGCCTTCTGAGAAACGCTCTACCGTGGCGGTATTATTACCGCCACGGTAGAGCGTTTCAGCGTAGCTCTACTAATTTGTACTTATATATCAGAATGAGGGTATCAGCATAATAAAATTATTACAAATATATGACACAATCAAACGGTACCATGAGTCAGGTGAGGTAGGGACTATATCTGTCCACTATAGTGTATTATCTATGCTATATCTGTGTCTATGATTGTGATCTTCACATAAACATTTATTCTTAAGGGAAATCCAACCTACAATAAAGATCAGTCAAAAAAAAAATACCACTTTTTCTTCATTTGTTTGTCTTTTCTCTTGTTTTTTGTTTTCTTGTCTAGTCTTGTCTCCTGACTGTTTTCCTTTATCCTCCTCTTTGCTTTTAGGGCCTCGCTTTTTAGTCATCGTATCCTATAAAAAGGGGTCTTGATATAGTCATTTTAGAGAAAACTAAATGAGCCACATGGTGTGGGTACCTTTACAACCTTTAAAACAACCACGGGTATGGTATATTCTTTCTTTTTTTGTGGAATAAAGGGCAAACGATAAGACGAATTGCCTGATGGTAAGCGATTACCGCCGCCTATGGACACCCGCAATACCAGAGGCGTAACAAGTGCGTTGCCGGTCTTATTCGACTTTGTTCACCTTAGTAATATCACCCAGGTGAAATACGGACGTCCAAAAGTCTTCTTACTTTTTAATCATCTTGTGTAATTTTATCACCCACGAATTTAATCATCGCGACAACTTCCATATCGCGATTTAGGATTAGTAATTATTCCGAAGTTCATTAATCCATAGTTTGTGGTATCTACGGTACATGGCGCTGCAGTGTGTTTCTGTTTTAATTGTACATAGAAGTCACCACACTCTTAAATTGACAGACTAGTTAACATTTAAATAACTTTAATGAACAACAATCTGTCTGGGTCACCAAATTGGTCATCACAAAAGAGGTCAAACACAACCAATATTACAGGAAGAAACCCGCTTATAACTGCTAGAAAAGAAATAATCAAACCTAATATTTTAAATTATGTAACGCGAGAAAGACCATCTTCTTTATCTGAGACTCCAAAAAACCAACAACCGACATAGGCACCCGGAACCAAATTAAAATTAAAACAAACTCCTCATACAAATCAACACTGAAGATGAGCACCCCAAGCCGGCTAGTCACCGAGGGGGAAGATGACTACTACCCTTCAAATAATCTGCCCAACTCAACACAAAAAGCATTCAAGGAACCTCGCCATCGGACTTGCAACTTACACATTATTACATATAATACACTTTCACTACGATCAGAAGAAAAATTGACAGAACTTGTGTTAGCATTAGACAATATAAACTGGTCTATCGTTGGTTTAAGTGAAGTGAGACGTATAGGAGAAAACATAGAAGACTATGGCGAATTTATTTTTTACCACAACGGTTACACACCGGGCCAATACGGTGTAGGCTTCTTAGTGAAAAAAGAATTAAAAGACTGTATAGATGAATTCATAGGTATATCAGAGCGAATCGTTCTTTTAAATTTAAAGTTACCACCTCTAGGCGAAAAGTGGTCCATAGTGCAAATCTACTCCCCGACAGAGCAAGCGACCAGCGCAGAAATCGACTCTTTCTATTTGCAGCTAACAGAAATAATAAAAACTCATACATGCAATAACCTCATAGTGATGGGAGATTTTAATGCGCGAACAGGATGCAGAGTAGATGGTGAAGATATAGTGCTAGGGCCATACAGTACAGGAAAGAGGACACGAAACGGTGAGAAACTGATTCACTTAGCATACGAGAATAATCTGAAAATATTGAACAGTTATTATAAAAATAGACCAAGCAACAGGTGGACGTGGATTTCTCCAGACGGTCGCTACAAAAACGAGCTGGATTACATTCTCTCAAACCGAAGTACAGCTTTTGAAGACTGTAGAGTTATAAATAATTTAAACTTTAATAGCAACCACAGACCTGTCAGAGCCAAACTAAAACTAAATATCTCTAAGAAAAGACCTTTTAAAGTAAATCTAAGAAACAAGATCCCCAGCCTCAATATCATTGGAATTAAAGAAAAGTTAATAAACTTCATAGAAGACACAAAAGAACTACACATACAAGACAAATACAACACACTGCAAGAAATTATAAATGAAAAGACCCTAGAAAATGCTTTGGATACTAGAAACAATAAAATATCATGGCTATCAGATGAAACAAAGCAGCTGATAGAAATTCGAGCTTGTCTTTTCTCAATGTCTAATAAAACTAAAGATATAAGAAAGAACATAACAGCAATTAGTAAACAAATAAACATCAATATGAGGAAAGAAAGACAAAAATATAGGTTAGAAAAACTGGAAAAATGTATCAAAAAAACAGGCGGAGCAAGGAAAGCATTAAAAGAACTATCAGGAAAACGAGACTGGATACCCAATATGAAAGGCAAAAACGATAGAAATGTGACCAGAAGACCAAAAATAATTACAATAGCAACCAACTTCTTTAAGCAATTCTGCCGTGCTTGTGATATATACAGTAAGTGCCTTGGAGAAACTTTTGAGAAAAAGGCGGTAAAAGATTTCAATTTTACTTTTGACTTTTCTCCCGAAGTATAAATTAAATCTAAGTTTTTACAAATGTTTAAGATAAATATAGGCTTCTGTAACAATTTTTCTATTTTCATTTTTATTTAGAAATAATATTTAATTTGCAAAAATAGAAAAAAATATTTATATTAAGGAATTAATAATTAAAAAATAACGGTTTTTTAGTATATATACAGTAAGTGTGTGACTTACTGTAACAATCTTTAGTTTGAACTACATACTGCAATTATGATTACGGAATGAGGTAAATGTTTAAATAGAATAACAAAAATTGCACAATTTGCCTAATGAAACTTAATCACTTACTGTAATTATAGCTAGGAGCAATATGTAAACTTACGCCATAAAGCACCGGAACCATAATTAATTACTCTTCCCCGATATTATTTGTAGATAAATGAAACAAAAGAGATCTTATGAAATATGTAATAGTTTACTAAAATAATTACACAACTTTGGTAATACTAATTGTAAAATAAGTTCCATTTATGGAATTTTTAAAGCATTTAGAATTTTATTATAAACTAACTAAAAAAACACAATTCGTGTTTGTACAATCTGCTTCGATCATGAAACAATCATAAATCAAATTAATCAAGCTCTGTATCTAGAAAAATACCGTACCTATTTTTTTTAAATTTGTTTTTGTTTCTTCCTACACAATAAAGAAAACACCAAAAATATAAACAATGTTTCTAAAAACTAAGATAATTTCTCTTTGGAAAAAAATACTTAAGGCACTTTAAATTATTATAATTGTCATTTTACCTCTTAGGACGGTTATTACTACTAAACTATTATATGCATCACTAGCCGACTCACGCAACCTCGTTTGCGTCTTCTATTGCTCGTAACGTGATAATTTTCCCCCGTTTTCGAAACATTTTTCATTGGTGCTCCGCTCCTATTGGTCCTAGCGTGATGATATATAGCCTATAGCCTTCCTCGATAAATGTACTATCTAACACTGAAAGAATTTTTCAAATCAGACCAGTAGTTCCTGAGATTAGCGTGTTCAAACAAACAAACTCTTCAGCTTTATATATTAGTACTAGCCGACCCACGCAACCTCGTTTGCGCCTTATGTTGCCCATAGCGTGAAAATTTCCCCCGTTTTTGAAACATTCTTCATTGTTGCTCCGCTCCTATTAGTAGTAGCGTGATGATATATATCCTATAGCCTTCCTCGATAAATGGACTATCTAACACCGAAAGAATTTTTCAAATCAGACCAGCGGTTCCTGAGATTAGCGTGTTCAAACAAACAAACAAACAAACTCTTCAGCTTTATATATTAGTATAGATAGATAGTAAAAAAATACATACAGGTATTTTTTTTTAAAATATGAACTCAAAACTCTTCGGTTAACAAATTTGTTGCAGAATTCGAAACAGGAATGTTTAGCCAAAAATCCCTTCTATTCTCAGGCATCAGAGCTACAAGCTTCTGTATAATATCTGCTTTACGATCTGCAGTGATTCCTCTGGGACTGTTTTTAGACTTCACCTCGGGAAAACCAAAAGTTTCCCGAGTTGAAGTCTAAAAACAGTCCTTTACAATTTTAGCTTGTAAAAAGTCCAATGATTGAAACATCTCATTATGACCTGTTTTATACATTAGTATGAATTTACCCCTGACAACTTTAACTACTAATTAAATTACTAATTATATCTTTAAGGTAAATCCTGTTTTCCATGTTTCTCAGTTTATATTGTGACGATAAGTCTTCATATAAATAAAAGTCCGAAGCACTTAATGATTTGACAATACATTTGCGACTGTTTGCCATTTTTACCCATAATCATCGAAATCGTACACTTTATTTTTACCCAACATTTTTTCAACCTGGTGATGAAAATGGTCAGCTGACATAAAGCTATGTCCCGGCTCGAAATATTGTATCTCGATTGTATTCGCAGATATTAAGGAACTATTAATAACATGTACTAAAAACGACATCAATGCCCAATTTTTATTTTGAGACTGACTTTGAAAAGAGTGGCCATGAGTTTCTTTGCCAGTATTCTTCTCATGAGGCTCTACGCATTTTGGAAACTGGAAGTTATAGATCGACACAGGCAGGCAGTAGATTTTGGTGTTTTCACCTAATTTACCTCGACAATACAGCACATGCTGTGGCGTCTGTTTGTGTCGATCTATGATTCTTAACTACAGCTTCAATTTAACGTTCATAAATGTCACTAAGTGTCTTAATTGAATAAATGAATTTGAATGAATTTGAATTTGAGATGCACAGTTATCAGCCCACAAAATCACATTTTCAGCATCACGTTTGTGAAGCAAAGAAGCCCTGAATGTTGAAATAATATCATGTTGATGGCGACCTGAGATGGACTCATTCCATACAACTGCGAATGCCACTTCTTCTTTAGATGTTTTGCCTAATGGCACGAAACTTTCGTTAAAGGCAATTATTCTGGGGCAAAAAATTGAGGCTTTATATTGGTCCAATCTTGGCAACATGATTACTTTTTGTAAATCTACGGAATAACGAATAGTGGTTTTATCAACAATGGCATTATCCACATCTTCTTTATATTTTATTCGGCTTTCTGTATATCTCACTTTATGAACAATAAACTTGTTACAAACATCACAGGTAGTATCAGGATTTTTATAATGTTCTGGGTTATGTAGTTTAAATATTGCACATAATTCACATTCTTCATTTCCTAGATGGGTAAAATATATATTTAATTCATTTTTACTACTGTGCGATAAGTTTCTAGAGATACTTTCAAATCGGGAAACTTTTCACAAAAGTTTTTGTACACTGCAAATTGACGTACTGGCCCCGCCCCGCACTACTCATTCGGACCCTAAACGCCTTATAATATTTGCAGTAAGTAACGTGTTTACCTAACATGTTCCAGGCAAGCCTACGCTTAATATGAAGTATTCCTTAATGGAATTACAGTAGTGAATCTTGCTGTTGTTACGACTACGCATAAAAATAAACATTTTAATTCGCTGTCTTATCATATACACAGTAAGTTCAACTTACTGTACTTATGCTAAGATAATACGATAATACATTGCGAAACTCATAGACATTAATATAGTATATGCTCTTACTGTAGATATCTTAAGGTTTAATAAAGTAATGTTTTATTTCCAACACTTAATATAATAATAGCATGTGGCACTTACTGCTAATATGTTTCAGTGATACTTGATGAAAAATTCTCATATCTTAAAAATAATAATAGCAAAATTACTTACTGTAGCAATACATAGGGAAATGGTTTTAACTTTATGAAAAAATCAACCGTATGTGCTCATACTGTAATCATAATAAGTATGATTTGGCGCAAATGTGTCATACTGTAATTATGCTTAAGCTTATTTGATTTTCTATACCACATTTTAAAATTTTAGATATACAGAAATGTAGGTCTCAATCTCTACATTCCAAATATATACTTAACTAAATATCGACAAAAATGTGACTTACTGTATTTATCGTAAGCGCGGCAGAATTATACTCAAGCCAAACCACGACACCAAAAATAGATTTATCAAGACAGGAAGAAGTACCACTAATAATGCTGGCAGAGGTAGAAAAAGCAATATTAACACAAAAGAAAGATAAAGCTCCTGGTTCTGATGGCATCATGAACGAATTCCTCATAGAAAACAAAGACACCATTGCGCCGATATTATTACATATATTCAACGAAATCTTAAAGAGCGAGCATATTCCGCACCAGTGGACTACATCAACAATAATATTACTACACAAGAAAGGGAACAAAAATGACATCAACAACTACAGGCCTATCAGCCTGATGTCTAATATTTATAAAGTTTTTGCCAAAGTGATCTTGGGTCGAATAACCAAAAAGCTCGATGAGAACCAGCCTAGAGAACAAGCCGGATTTCGGAGCGGGTATTCAACATTGGACCACATACACGTAGTCAAGCAACTTTTCGAGAAAAGCAAGGAATTTAATGCGGGCTTTTACTGCTGTTTCGTAGACTATAGCAAGGCTTTTGATTCGCTTGAACATCAAATGATTTGGCAGGCTCTTAAGATCCAGGGAATTGAGAACAAATATATTAGAATCATAACCAATATATACAACAATAGCACAGCTAAAATAAAAGCAGAAAGAGAAGGCGAAGAAATAGAAATTCAAAGAGGTGTCCGTCAAGGAGATCCCTTGTCGCCGAGGTTGTTTACAGCAGTTCTGGAGAATGTTTTCCGTCAATTAAATTGGGAAAAAAGAGGATTGTCAATTGACGGTGATAACATAACACATTTAAGATTTGCAGATGACTTGATAATCTTTTCACCAACAAAAAACGAACTTCAAGCAATGCTTGAAGAACTGGACAATGAAAGCCACAAGGTGGGACTGATTATGAATACTCAGAAGACTAAAGCTATGACTAACAATGTAAAATACCCAATCACTATTAACGGCAACACAATTGAATATGTCAATGAATACGTTTATCTGGGCCAAATAATCTCGCCGTCAGACCTCACTTCAAAAGAAATAGAAAGACGAATAGGTAATGCTTGGAAAAGATACTGGAGTCTAAAAGAAGTGATGAAAAACAGCGAAACAAGCATGACCATCAAAAGGAAAATCTTCAACACCTGCATCCTCCCTGTCCTTACATACGGATGTCAAACTTGGGCCCTTACAAAGGCACACGCTCGAAAATTAGAAGTCTGCCAAAACGCTATAGAGAGGAGCATGATGGGGAAAAGATTATCTGACAAAATAAGAACATCAGCAATCAAAAAACAAACACAAACAAAGGATGTTTCAGTTACAATAAGGAAACTTAAATGGAAGTGGGCAGGTCATACTATAAGAGGAAGAGAGAAATGGTGTAAAACTATAATGTACTGGTATCCGAGAGACAGGAAAAGAAACCGAGGTAGACCATTTAGGAGATGGGTGGACGACATTAAAGCAGTTGCGGGCAGCACATGGACTAGAACAGCTGAAAATAGGAGTTTATGGAGGCAGTTGGAGGAGGCCTATGTCTATAATAGACAAACAGACAAAAAGGACAATAAATTTAATTAATTCAATAATAATTTATGAAGTAAAAAAAAAAAAAAAAAAAATACCACTGTTTTAAACATATTAAATTAATATAAATCAAATGAAATAATATTTGTGTGCATGTAAAAAATTTAAGTATTTTGTCTGAATAAAGGCTCTTTTTATTTATTTATTTATAATGAACAACAATAATTATAAGTTCCATGTCCATTAGGATCCACTACCTCGATCTACCAATGGATTAAATAGCGCTATGATATTGACTGTGATGCACCATTGGTTTCTCTGTGGGGATCCTAATATACTTACCTCAACTCAATTTTATGCCGTACAAAATCAATATGAATCGAATAGCATTCCGGTAGTTTGGAAAGATCTGAACTGATGTTATTTTTGCCGAAAACAATGGTAGGTACAAACAATTCAAAATCTGTCCAGCCGCTGCAGAGATTAGCCAAATACACAGATATTTCTTGTTTTTTAACCCCGACGCAAAAAGAGGGGCGTTATAAGTTTGACGTCGATGTCTATTTGTCTGTGTGTTTGTGTCTGTCTGTGGTATCCTAGCTCTCAAACGGATGAACAGATTTCGATGCGGTGTTTTTCATTTGAAAGACAGTTTCCTTGCGGTGGTTATTAGCTATGTTTGGTTAATATCGGTTCAGCAGTGTATGTGTATCAGCTCTTTTCCTAAATGATGCAAGGCATTTTGGTGTATGATTACTCGATTAAGTGCTTTCCGCGTGCTAGTATAATAGTTAAATGATAAATTAACTGATAACTTCGACTTGATGCTGCGTAGCGGGTTTTTCTAATTTTTAATTTATGATAATATCTAGTTATCGAGTACTTTCATAAGCGTTTAGTTAAAAACTGTTAATTTTAAATTACAAACAGACACTTCAACTTTATTTATTTACATGGATATATGACTGCCTCGTTGGTCTCGCGGTCGGCGTGTGCGACTGCTGATTATGAGGTCTCGGGTTCGATTCCCGGGTCGGACTAAATGTTTGTATGATCTACAAATATTTGTTTCGGAGTTTGGGTGTTTTCTATGTATAATATGTATGTATTTACAAAAAAAAAGTATATATGTATTTGTATCAGTTGTCTAGTACCCATAACACAAACTCTGCTTAGCTTGGAACTAGATGGCGTTGTGTGTTAGATGTCCGAAATATAGATTTAGAATAGCTGACACACGACGCCATCTAGCTTCAAAGTAAGTAAAGCTTATATTGATAGCTAGATTGACTGATAGAATGCCTGTAGACCTTTTTTTTTTGTAAATACATACGTATAATCTATACAAATAAATAAAGTTGGAGTGTCTGTTTGTAATAATAAAATAACAGCTTTTTAATCAATGTATATGTATATATACACGATACATATACCAAAAATGTAGTTAAAAAAAGTTTTGTGTGTCTGTCTGTCTGTCTGTCTGTTTGTTCCGGGTAATCTCTGGAACGGCTGGACGGATTTTGACGGGACTTTCACTGGCAGGTAGCTGATGATCCGGGGAGTAACTTAGGCTACTTTTTTTAGACTAACTTTGTCCCGCGGCGTTACTCGCGGTACAACAAAAACCGCGGGTAACACCGCGGGGTTCAGCTAGTACCTACATATAATACATCTAAATTGCGAAAAAAATATTTGCAGAAAATCAGGGTTGATATGATTTAAATCTTTAATATAAATCATATCAATCAAAACATATCAAAAAAATATTTGCAGATAATCAGGGTTGATATGATTTCAATCTTTAATATAAATCATACCAATCATAACATCAGAAAATATTTGCAGATAATCAGGGTTGATATGATTTACTTCATTAAATTTTTAGGCAGTGTCAGAACCTGACACTACTTCCTACTACTACCGCTCGGCAACGGGCGTGTTTGGCAGTGATTGCCAATCACTGCCAAACACGCCTTCGAGGGGGGCCTCCAGATTGGGAGGTGCCGGAGCCATTTGGCTCCGGAGGGAAGGGAGGGGGCATTCCCCAGGCGCGTCTAGCGTCTGCGTAGCTTTTCCTTTAATTTACAGATGCCATAATTTTCTGAGTATAATGTCCTCCGACAACAGGATGCCCTTGGCACTAGACTCCCTCCAGCGATTCAGCTCATTGCCAGGCGTCTTCGTTCCCCAGGGTGCACCACGTGGAGGTTCCCGGCCTCGCACTCCAGGAATCTGACATTCTGGATTAACGAAAGGCTACTTTAAAAAAAATTGGAGCGAAAACCGATCAAAACGCAGACGAAACCCGCGGGCAACGGCTAGTATTATAAAAGCGAAAGTTTGTAAGAATGGATGGATGGATGCTTGTTACTATTTCTCGCAAAAACTACTGAACGGATTTGGATGAAACTTTACAGTAATATAGCTTATACATCAAAATAACACATACGCTACTATTTGCCGCGATAACCGGCATACACGCGGGATGAGCCGCGGGCAACAATTACTGCAACAATTAAAAAAAACAATGCTGAATAGTGACCATCACGACAGCACAAAGGCTGGTGATTTTAATTTGGTCGTCTGTGAGAGAGTAGTGCCGCCCTGATCGAGCCCGGTCGTACTGAAATCAGCGTGCCTCTACTTTCTCTCCACTCCCCTTCCTACACTTCGTCATCGATCGTCAAAAATTAACAAATGTAAAATAACAAAACACAAAAACAAGTGATTCCAAACTGAACTGAGTCTGAAATGTAATAACTACATTGTTGATAAACACACTATTAAAGTTCTAAATATATACATATTGTGTGATAAACACAATCGTTTGTTGTGGGTGTAATTTATCTAAAATGAACTGAGACGTACTTCGTCCTTTTTTTTATTATTCCTGCCATTGTTATTCGTAATTCATATCAAAATTATCAAAAAGCTTGTTTTTATTATTTACTAGCAACCCGCCCCAGTTTCGCACGGGTTCTTTACGCAAAATATAGTATGGAGTATGTCACACTAGGGAGTTGTGGCTATCTAATAGTGTGATGCGAACGTGATGATGACGTCAGTATCAAATATATTAAATAACTAGCTGAACGCCGCGGTGTTACCCGCGGTTATTGTCGTACCGCGAGTAACGCCGCGGGACAAAGTTAGTCTAAAAAAGTAGCCTAAGTTACTTCCTGGATCATCAGCTACCTGCCAGTGAAAGTCCCGTCGAAAATCGGTCCAGCCGTTCCAGAGATTACCCAGAACAAACAGACAGAAAAGACAGACAGACATACAATTTTTTTTTAACTACATTTGGTATATGTACCGTGTATACATACATATGCATTTAATACAAAGCGGTTATTTTAATTTTACAAACAGACACTCCAATTTCATTTATTTGTATAGATTAGTAGGTATTATTATTGTTACTTACAAAACCGATAAATTTAAGTTTTTCTTCTCTTCTCTCTGTTTTGGTTTATAAAAACAAATAACCACCTGCGATATATATTAATATAATCGATATATTAAATACTTTTCATTCAATAAACAGATGGGAGGAGATTGTTTCTATTCGGACCTTGGATTATTATTAATTTTCACTCCAAACGCTAGTTTTACGGGAGATTGTAGCCGTTTGAATTTTAAAGGCAATTAATTCTAAGGATAGTAAAGGAATTTCGGTAAAGAACCAGTTACACAAAGCGTTGCCAGTGAGTATGATACATGTGATCAAACCTTTACTATTATGAGTCTTGTAGGTACCGTTGCATAGACTCAGTTTAGGCGGACACATTTATTTTAGTAATGCAATATACCTACTTTTACATTATTTTTTTGCGTCGGAATTTCAGGAGGCATTTCAAAAATGCAAAATTCTATGGGATCATGTATTGCTTTTGTTTATTCACAATTGTGTCAACTGAGTAATAGGAAATAATCAATTCATTTATTTTATCGACTTGCTCATCAAAATAAAACAGTACAATCACTCATTCGGCAGATATTGTTGCTCAGATCTTGTATTGTCCTGTCTAATGCCTCAATTGACGATTTGTGAGACTTAGTAAAAGCTATAAAAAAAGTAAATCTTCAGTAATGCTTTTACGCTTACAGTTTCCTCATAATTTTCTTTAATACAAACCTTGTCCTGACAGTAGACAATACATAAAAAGAATTATCCAATCTGGTGCAGTCGATCGGAAGTTATGTGCATACGTACATTTCAGCGATTCATTTTTATTTATGTAGATAGAAGACTAGCTGAACCCCGAGGTGTTACCCGCGGTTATTGAACTACTAAGGTAACGCCGCGATGCGAAACTAGTCTAAAAAAGTTACCTCAGTTACTCCTTATATCATTAGCTACCTATCAGTGAAAGTCCCGTCAAAATCGGTCTAACCGGTCCAAAAATTAGCCTGAACAAACACACAGAAGAAAAAAAATTAAAAATATTATTTTGGTAAATGTAACATTTATACATACATATGCATTTCGTAAAAAGCGCTTATTTTAATATTACAAACAGACACTCTAATTTTAATTTGTATAGATGTTTTGTTTTGTTTTCAGAAGCAACACATTAGCTTATTTCTGTCCAAACGATAAGATTTGGTCTTATATATGTTTGAAAAGTTCCCCGCGATTCAGGATGTATAAATAAATAAATATTTTGGACATCTAAAACACAACGCCATCTAGTCCCAAGCTAAGCAGAGCTTGTGTTATGGGTACTAGACAACTGATACAAATACATATATACTTTTTTTTTGTAAATACAGACATATTATACATAGAAAACACCCAAACTCCGAAACAAATATTTGCAGGTCATACAAACATTTGGTCTGATCCGGGAATCAAACCCAAGACCACAGCAGTCGCATACGCTACCACTGCGCCATCGTATAGTCCTAGTGTGAGAGTAGCATTTTTTCAGAACTCACAGGACACAGCTCAGCGGCTAGCAGCGCGGCCAATACGCCACCCTGAAGTCAACATTAGTATTTCATATTCAAATTGTCAAAGAATTTAGTTACTTTAGAAGATTATAATTAGGTGCGTCGTAATATAACTGTCAGACAGACAGTTATGGGTGGATAATATTAATAGAAAATGTAATAAAACCACATAGCGAGAATGAAAAACAGGAAAACCTCAAAATCATTAATAATTCTTGAATTTATAAAATGTTACAAATGTCATCAGAAATAGCCATTAATTTTGCGAAAACGTTTCCCTAAAATAAATAATCGATTTCTAGATTGTTCAACTTCCTAAATAAAATACTAGGACTGATATTGATAGATGTATAGATAAATTACACACAGTATATAATCCAGATAGGAATCGAATTGAGGGCCTCGTGGCAGTTAAGATCATTAACCATTAGATCAATATTTCACGCAATACTCACTGTTTTATCATAATATTGGCACAAATGAACTTACTGAGTTTTAACTTTGAACACGGCTACTTTGACACATATATTATTTATAGTCACGTAAGTAGAACTGAACTTGAATAATAATAAATCAAACAATTCGCACGACAACCGACCCGGCCTGTGGTTTAGGCGTTACTATCAAACCCCAGAGAGTTCTACAAAATATTTATCATTTACACGCTTCTTTTGCTACTTCATATAGAGAACCTATTCTGTTAAAACTGACTCCGCTGGAAGGAGTGTTGTGAAATGAAATCAAATCATTAATTCCGCAATTAGGTCACAAGAGAACTTTTGCAAATGAAAACTTAAACAGATGAGTTCAGCCTTTCCTAACTGGACTAGCCCTGAAAAGAAAAAAAGGAACCAAACTCAGGAATAATCGTCTCTTTTAAAGCCCAGACAATATTCTCAATATTTAAAAGATATTCTACCACAAGAAAAGCGATAATTATAATTCGAGTCACAACTATCATAAATTGGTGATAATTATTAAAAAAATATAAATGTGTGTTCTAGATGGACTTTAGCCTTTTAAGTATCGTTAGATTATTATTCATGGCGAAGATTGACACTGATATTTATTTATGCACTAGGTGACCGATCAAACGTTATTTTGCAATAAAAATATTTAAGGATGGGTCACCCTTACTATTTAGGGGTATGAAAAATAGATGTTGTTTGATTCTCAGACATATCCAATACGCACACAAAATATCGTAAGAATCGGTCAAGCCGTTTTGGAGGAGTTTAACTACAAACACCGCGACACGAGAATTTTATATATTAGAAATAAAATCAAGTACATATATTTAAGCACGTCAAGCTTTATGACCAGAAGGTGCTTTGCCAAAAACTCACTATGAAAAGGAATGGTGAAAGTCGAAACAAACCAGAGATGTCTTTTTTTAGTCTGTCAACATTGGTTTTTATAAACTACTAGCTGACCCGGCGAACTTCGTACCGCCTTAGCGTAGCTTTGATGCACTACTTTATTTTGTATAGTTGACCTATCTTAGGTATGAGTACCTATTCAATTTAAACTGGAATCTATAATATCCTCCATATATAAATTAATCCCTATTTCCCTTTTCTCGCCATATCTGAAAAGGACCTAATTTTATTAAATACAAAACAAAATATATATTTTCATAATAGTGTTTATTCCATAGGATTCAATAATTCCACTTATATTTTTACAAATCGCTATTGAACAACTTGGCATTTTGAAGTAAATACTGAGCTTAACACCACGCGCGCTCTAGAAAACAACTAATAGCCTCTATACCCTTCACTGTTTCTCTCTATTCTAATGCTGCTGTTTCTTTAATCTAATGCTTTTTGGTACACTATATTTTTAGTTTTATGTTCTGGCGCGTAAATAAATAATGCTGATGGTTTTCCGACACGGGAACAGGCGACATATAATTGGCCATGTGAAAAACATGGATTTTCTAGATTGATGCCACATACACTTAGCGACTGCCCTTGTGATTTATTTATTGACATTGCAAATGCAAGCCGCACTGGAAACTGTAAACGCTTAAAGCTGAATGGCATATCGTTCGGTATCATAGGGATGCGTGGGATTAAAACATCTTCGCCTTTGTACTTCCCTTTCAAAATTGTGGCTTCGATGACGTTGTTCAATAATTTCTTCACCGCAAGCCGGGTGCCATTACACAGACGTGGCTGGTTTATGTTCCGTAACATAATAATTACTGATCCGATTTTTAATTGCAGATTATGAGGTGGTAACCCGGGCAATTCCAGCGAATTTAAAAATTCTGTTGGATAATTCACAACTTCATCTTCATTAGTAACGGAATCAACTGATTTGTAATTCTTCAATTCGCCAGCTATTTTCTCTTGAATCTGAAAATTCATTTCGTTCACATCAACATTTTTTGCGGCCAATATAACACGTTCGCTTAACCAAACGTGATTTACGTAATTTTGTGCAATGTTTGGGAAAACCTTCTCCATGAGTTCGGTCTTTGATTCACAAAAGTTACAAAAATTGGTAGGAAATGTAATGTATCCAGATGATCTATCGACAGCAATATTACCATTACCAATATCGAGTAGTTGTTTGGAAAACACTTCTCCTGACTGGTCTTCCTGCAATTCGACTCTCATGTTTATACTCAATTTAAGTTTTTTAATGTATTTCCATAAAATGGACGACTTCAAACATGCATTCAGTTCATCAGCTGGCGTTGATCGTGGAACAACTGGCAATATTTGTCGAAAATCACCTGCCAATAGTATCATGGCACCACCAAACCGGTTTTTGTTATTTCGTAAATCTTGCATCGAGCGATCTAATGCCTCCAAAGATTTTTTGTGTGCCATAGTACATTCATCCCATATGATCAATCTGGTTTGCTGCAGCACTTTGGCCATCGCAGAATTCCTCGAAAGGTTGCAAGTTGGAGTATCATTAATTTGAAGGTTCAACGGCAGCTTGAGAGCTGAATGAGCTGTTCGACCGCCTTCCAACAACGTAGCTGCAATACCTGAGGAAGCTAGGGCTAGTGCAATTCCATTTTGCGATCGAATCGTTGCCAAAATCAATGATAACAAAAAAGTTTTCCCAGTTCCACCGGGAGCATCTAAAAAATAAAATCCGCCAGTTCCATCGTTCACTACTTTCATGAGCGTATTGTAGGCATATTTTTGTTGTTGATTTAAAAGGGGAACTGTCCTATCAACCATTTCTCGTAATGTTTCGGAATCGTATTGGGCTTCGCGTCTCAATTCTTGATCAAATGAGTCGTGCATTGGGCGATTGGGTGCTATCATTCCTATTTGTGCTAATACTTTGTTGGTAAGCATCAAGCACATGTCCTCAATTAAAATTAATGCTTCATTGTAAATTTCTTCGTTCATTTGCAAATCTGCATTCGATGTTCTAAGACGCATCTGATGCAATATATCTTCCGCCATATGATCTTTGTATTTATGCCATAAATCAGTCGGTGTTGATGGGAAGCATGTAGACAAAATTATAGAAAATAATGTTCGTATTTGTTTAGCATTTGACGAAATCACAGCATCTTCGAGAGTGTGGTCCCAATGAGTGTCATTCTCTAACAATCCCAAATGTTGACAGGCTTCTCTGTATGTGGCACACAATAGACCATTAACAGTTCGCAGATATTGGAATGATGTTGGACCACGAACATTGACTAACAGTAAACGCAAATAAAAACACTCGTCTTGACTGGGATGAACTGTATAAAGACGGCCTAGTGCATCGGTGGAAAATACTTGTGGGTAACCTGGAACTGGCTGTCCTCGTTTTCGTCGTTGAAATTTTTTTGATGATTGATTCCAGGTATAATATCTTGGCATTGCAGAGTAAAGTAGCGTTCTGGCAAAATCATCAGTCTGGCACATTTCAAAGAAGCTGGTTAATGTTGTCGATGGTGGCCTGTCAAGTCGTTGTAATACGTTTGCATCTGTAAAATACACCCGTTGACCATTTTCCAAATGTACGGCCAAGTGAACAACAGTAGGGTGTCGTTCATGTATAGGAAACGAAAATATACGCCACATGCCTTCGTTACTACTAACATAGCGGCCCATTTGATATTGAGTGACTTCATCATTTGAATTTTCGGCAGCAACTCCGAAGACAGCCATGTCACTACCTTTGTTCACATACTTGCAAATGTATTTAATCGATTTTACGGAATGGCAAAATTCGACGTTTATGTGTGCTTTATATGCCTTGCAGAGTAATGGCGAAAACGGAACAACCCAACGATTATCAACTTCAATGTCCTGTCGATTTACTTTGACTATTGTTGACTTTCCATTGTCATCAATGGATCGGCGGCGATAAAGTGGATATCCATCATTTCCAGTAATAGTTTCTGGTACTAATTGTCTTGGGTAGCGTTTTGAACATTTTCCTTCAACCATACACGGAGAAATGGGATTTAATATTCCACATGGACCATGTATCATATTTTTTGTAATAACCTCATGTAACAGTGGGTCTTCATTATTATCGGGAATTTCTGCTGATATCACATTATCAATTTCATTCGGTCTTATCCTCTCAACCAACCAAATGAGGATATGTGCATGTGGCAATCCGCGTTTTTGCCACTCAACTGAGTACATCCAACAGCGCGTCTCTCCGAATATGCTATGCTTAACAATAAAATCCATGAGTGATTTTAATTTCATTTTGAACACCCTTGCAGTGATATCGTGGCGATCAATGGGTGATTGGCCAGGAAATAATTCTTGTTGAATTTCTGTCCACTTTGGATTGCATGTGAACGTGATAAACAAATCTGGTGTGCCATAATGTCGTACATAGGACATAGCATCTTGAGCATATTCATGCATATGTCGCGGACTTCCGACGTATGTTGCAGGGAGAATAGTTGTTCTGCCAACATTCTGTGCATTTCCATCAGCAGTAATGGCATCCCGAAGATGAATGTATTCCTCGGAACGGAGTTTTGCCTGGTTCAACCTGATAAATGTCAATCGTTCAGTTTCAACTTTCACATACATATCCACAGCATATTGGTGAAATAGACGCCGACATTTTAAGATGTGATTGTCCTCATTTTCCCGAACCATCAGTCTGTATGAATAATAATTCATTGAACTAACTTTTTTGTTTGTTTCAGCACCTGTAAACAATTTTTTTTGTGTTATAATAATATAAATTTTAAGTTAGTATACATACCTATATTTTGATGTAGTAAACATACATATTGTTAATAATTTACCTGTAACTGGATTTATCATCTTCATTGAAAAATGATAGCCGTCTTCACCTTGCCAAAATAGGATAGGATATTGTAAGGCATCATATGATCGATGTGTTTCAGACACGCGCTGAAGTTGATTGTTCCGCCGATGTAAAACAATGTCTCGGTTATCTAAATTTTCACCCACAATGACAATAGCCACTTCATCAATTGTTGGCGCATTAAAACGTCCAGCATGTTGTCCTGCAGGCGCCTTATCGGCTCTGATGACAATTTTGTGATTATCTGATGGCATGCGGTCTAATGCAGTTCTGAATAATGCAATTAATTCATTATGTTGATGGAAAAATATTTGAAGTTGTTCCACAATGGATCTTTTCACTGAGTTGTTGTGTGCGCAACGCTGATCGACTTCTCTTGCTGAATTGCCCATAAAATATATTTGCAAAAATGTATAGTCGTTATCGGGCATTGGCAATAAGGAACCTGTTCGGTGATATATTTGAACCTGAATCTGCAAGAATATAAAAATGTATTTAGGTAATTGTATAGCAAATTGTTTATAATAAACAAATGTACACAACACTGGCTCAACATATTTTGCACCAGCTACATGGTTGTAAAACTAAATAAAATTGTTTGCCATTATTGTGCTTACTTACCTTGAAAGTAGGCATAAAATTGTCTCGAATAACTTTTGTTGCGCCAAATGATGTCATTTGAAAGCAATTATTATATTGCTGGATATGAGTCAAAAAGTGATTGGAATCTGGCCTATTTCCGGAAACCAATGAATGTAATGGCTCTGGTGGCGGTACCAATGGCGTAAATTTGACTTGGCCGCTGGCGCAACACAATCCAGGGCCTTCATTTTTGAATTTCAATGCCTTGCAATGTGGACACACAATATTCATTAGTCCAATAGCAACAATTCGCTCTGAACTGTAATCAATTGCCACATTATAACTGAATGCAGCTCTGTGGGGATTAAACACAACATTTCTATGTTGATTTCGATTCCGTTGAAGTTCATTTCGCGCTTCGCGTTGCTCATCAGTTTGATTTGCTCGTAGATTTCTTTGACTTGCCGTATTTCGAGTTCTGCGGCCTAAATTTGTACGTCTGGTTGGTGGCATTGTTAAAAACTGAAAATAAAAAGCTCTCATATATTTTCTGTATAACCAAATTGTAATATTATGTAGTCACCAAAAGTTACCAAAAATCGATATGAAGCTGTCAACTTACCGTAATTAACAAACACTTATTAACAAACACTTATTAACAAACACTTATTAACAAACAAAAAACTTCTTAGTCTTTATAACAAAACAAACTTTATCAAAAACTTAGAAAGCGGTTATGGATGTGATGCCACAGATTACCATAGTTTTTTTTTTTTTTTTTTTTTTAACTGGCTTGGCTGTTCAGCCATTCGCCAATGACGCCAATGTCAAGTTAGGGAAACAGATACTACCACAAATTACTAAATAGGATATGCGAAATTTGTATAGGTTTACTATTTGTATTATTTTCAAAAAATTATAAAATAGTGCAATAGAATTTAATTAAGTAACCACGTTTCCGAACAAACGTAATTAAGTAACCACGTTTCCGAACAAACGATGCTCTTTTAATATAGTCTATGGCTGTGAATGACGTTGACATCCGTATAAAAAAAAAAAAAAATGACATTCGTAACGCGCGTTTTTTAAAATATGCAAAATTAAATGTATACTTTTCAATATTTCTGAGAGATTTTCTTAATATTTTTTTCCGTAAGAACCATCCTTGGACTTCCACAAACATTTAAAAAAAAGAATTATCGAAATCGGTTCAGCCGTTCACACGTGATGCCGTGACAACGCGAAACGGGTTTCATTTTTATATATATAGATGCAAGTACAGTAGAGTTCCTGGGTTGGCATTTTGAAGAGAATATATTTCTTTACTTTCTTCATATCTAATTCAGCCTCCACATAAGACTAAATAAATTAAATTAAAAATCTTTTTAATAAACAAGCTTGTATTGGAATGCCCTCATAAAGTACTTCATCGAGACGAATCAAACGAGTCTAAGCTTGATGGTGTTACGACGTTTCTTTACAGAGTTCCTATGCCCACCTTCCAGCTTCAGCATAAGCTCAGCTTTATCTCATCATAATATTGCATTGTTACGCTGTATGTGCAAAATTTCAACAAGATCGGATGAATATGTCAACCTCAAAATTATCTTGCAAGACTCCATCTTAACATACCTACATACATTGCAAGTTAAGTTCAAGCGGTTGCCACGTCTCTTTCTTCTTTTTTGTGTGATTCACAAATTATTACTCTTAGCTCTTAGTCTCAATCTGCTGGTGTCTGTGTTTTTTGTGTCCGCGTCATGTATTTTTGTAAAGTCCCCGACACAGAATATATATTCCAAATGCGGGTGTTGTCTGTTTGAGAAAGAAAAAAAAATGAAAAGATGAAATACAAAAAAATAAATGTAATACCTATCACTTTCAAACACAACAATAGTAAATGTGGGAGTAAGCATGTCAATTTGACAAATTTGTTTTGGGATTGTTTTTTATGAGACTGCCAAAGTCTCATAAAAACTACTTTACTCTGCCTGTTGGAAATCATACTTTTCAAATGCAGACAATGCAACTTGGTGACCCAAGGCGCGGCGATGGCCGCTTCTTGAGATGTTTCTGATTCATTGAAACTAAACACGACAGCACGAATGCTGCCATTTTAGTTTTGACTTCCATGTGAGGATAGTACCGCCCTGGTCGAGCCGGTGTGCTCGTGCTGAAATTAACGTTGCTCTGCTACTGCCATTTAAAATCGATATTGATAATACTCAAGGTACTAGAGCCACGCTGATTATAGCACGAACGGGCCGGCTCGACCGGGGCGGTACTACCCTCGCACAGAAAATCAACGTAAAATAACAGCGATCATGCTGTCGTGTTTCGTTGGTGAGTGCGAGACCAGAGGCCCAATGATGCAGAAGCATTACTAGCCCGCCATGGTGTGGGTCACCATGCTGCATTGTTGCATTGTCTGCATTGGTCTGCATTCACAGTATGGTGACCACCACTCTTGGATTCTGCTTATGCTTTCCATCAGGCAGAGGAGAGTCATTTTGTTAAGGCCAAACATAAAAAATTAAAATAAAAAAACAACTTAATTCTCAAAATGTTATTGGAATTTTATTCTGGAATCGCACACTCCGGCGTCGGAGAGACTCGTTCATTTTTATAATCTAGTCGTTGGCAACAAGAGTTTATCTTTATTTCTAGTGATGATATCACGAACGTTGCTAAACTTTGTGAATAAATGAATATTTTTCTTTACATTGCATAAATGTATTGGAAGCGACTATCGCGATACCATTTTTTTTAAACCTATTCATCAGTTATATCTAATCATCAGCTTGTTACTAAGATTACAATTTGCGTGAATATCTCACTTCTACGACACAAAGATTTTTAATTTTGAACTTTACCTTCTTTGAATTAATAATATCAAATGTAATATAATTATTACTATTGTTGGTTTGCAATTTTCTTTTATTTTTTATGGAATAGGCGGGCAATCGAGCAGACGTTTCACCTGATGGTAAGCGATTACCGCCGCCCTTGGACAATTGCAAACACCAGAGGCGTCACGTTGCCGGCCTTTGGGGGATAGCGAGGGGAGATAGGGGGAGGGTGTTTGGGTTATAGGCCTCTGGTATCCTCAATCACTAGGTGAAACACACCGCAAGCACTATTTCACACGGGTTTTCTGTGAGGCCGTGGTATCACTCTGGTTGAGCCGGCCCATTCATGCCGAAGCGTGGCTCTCCCACGATAATTTTTATTTTTTTTAAAATTATTAAATATTTATACTTTATCCGTGTGATCAGAATACAAAGTGTCACTACTCTTGTTTATCCTGTTGGTGCTGTAAGAGCTAAACTGTAAACTACGTAGAACAAAGTATCGCAAAAAGGGAAGAAAACTGTGTGATTGTGTGGGTATTGCCATTAATATTTCAAAAATTGTAATCTAATCAGATTCTTTACACAACATACAATAAATACTTATTGGTTTGCGTCGGTAACATCTAAAGATTAAAGAAACAAGGTAATGCAGAAACAGATATTGACAATTAGTTGAACATTTGAGGTTCGGATTTACGTCATTAGATAAGGCACTTTAGAGCTAACGAGTCAGCTAATAAAAGTGCTTACCGCCCCTTAACATCTACAACTCCGGAATTGTATTACCGACTTTTGAGGATTTGCCGGCCCTGGCTTTTAGGGGTCATTCAATAAGCGCAAGCCTGAGGGTGACAGGTGAGGACATTTGTCACCTAGGCAGAACGAGGCCCAGGTGGCGGCGCTACGGAGCACCAGCTCATTTTAGGGACAACATCAGGAATGTCGGGGTTCCCACACAGGAGGGTGCCATCTGCAAACCGTAGGTGACCCGAGGAACGTCAGGGTTCCAGGAATTTATTTTTTAAGTACACCTGGTTGCTCGGTTTCTAATACCCAAGACGGCATGCGGTTCTTAGTCGGTTCAAGTCCGCCATAACCATTAGCGGGTGGTATCCGGGATGATTTCTGCACAGAAAAAAGGGTCATTCATTCTATTCGATTAAGAACTGTAGTAAGCGATGTCTTACCGAGAATCAGTATGCTGAACTGGATATGGAATATCATGTCGGTCATGGCTCTAGGCGAACTGATGGTCCCTGAACGGATGGATACGAACTGTCAAAGACCGGAACGGTTGGACCGGCGCTCCTTCTGGGACGGCAATGGGTTCTGGTTAACTTATTCACTTGGTAAAAAACAAAGCAAGATTTGTCTGATAGCGGTCTTGTGAAATCGTAGTGACACGCTGCATGTGGATTTCACACGGTATAATGGTTCTTAGTTCGACATCCCTGATCACATGCTATCCTACTTCCTACTAATTGCAGTAGCTGCAACAAAGCAGCAGGGACAGAGAATCAGAGAGAGTTACAGCTTGCATACTGTTTACCTTTCATGTAATACTAACACTATTGTACCTAAAGATATGACTCTTAAAAAGAGTGGCTATGAGTTTCTTTGCCAGTATTCTTCTCATAAGGCTAGAGTAGATTTTGGTGATTTCACATAATTTACCGTGATAATCCAGTACCTGCTGTGCCGTTTGTTTATGTCGATCTATGATTTTTAACCTATAGCTTCAATTTAAATAAATAATTTTAAATTTGAATTTGAAATTTGAATACCGCGTCCCCTTCGCCGATTTCTTCGAGTGGGATCAGCCCTTTCTCTTTTGCAGAATATTGATTATAAAAAGATAACTTATTGAAGACAAGAAATGATAAATATATCAAATGATGTCTCATGTGAGGAAGAACAGTAGTTTAAATAGTCATCACGCCGCTTTCTACTGTGGCAAGTGTATTGGGTTCAAGTCAAATTTGTGTGATCCACACATTGTTGTTATGAGTCTGGGTATTCTTTGTCTGTTTTATATATGTGTAAAGAAAGTAAACTTATTGAATTTTAAATTTGCTTTATTTATAAATGTCAAACTTGATAGTCTATAGTTTGTCGAGAGGTTAAGAGTAATGGAAATGGTGTGGTATGAAAATAACCGAAAAGTAAACTTTTATTAAGATATATTTTGTGATAAAACAATTAGAAATAGTGAAGAAGTAACTTTGAATGACGTTTCTTTGTTTTCAAGTGAAGTTTTTACAATAGTGTACTAAAGTAGTAGAGCCACGCTGGTTTCAGCACGAACGGGCCGGCTCGACCGGGGCGGTACTACCCTCGCACAGAAAATCAACGTAAAATGATAGCAATCATGCTGTCGTGTTTCGTTGGTGAGTGCGAGACCGGAGGCCCAATGATGCGGAAGCATCACTAGCCCGCCATGGTGTGGGTCACCATGCTGCATTGTTGCATTCTCTGCATTCGCAGTATGGTGACCACCACTCTTGGATTCTACTCATGCTTTCCATCAGGCAGAGTAGAGTCATTTTGGCAGGGTCAAACATAAAAAAAAAAAAAAAAAAGTAAATGTTTTCTTTTATAAAAAATTAAGATAATAAATCTTTGTTTTCAGAAGCAACACATTAGTTTATTTCTGTCCATAACGATAAGATTTGTTCTTATATATGTTTGAAAAGTTCCCTGCGATTCAGGATGTATATTCCTAGTGCGAGAGTTGTATTTTTTTCAGAACTCACAGGACTCAGCTCAGCGGCTAGCAGCGCGGCCAATACGCCACCCTGAAGTCAACATTAGAATTTCATATTCAAATTGGCAAAGAATTTAATTACTTTAGAAGATTATAATTAGGTTCGTCGTAATATAACTATCAGACAGACAGTTATCTGTGGATAATATTAATAGAAAATGTACTAAAATCACATGGAATATTAGGTTTAGCGAGAATGAAAAACAGGAAAACCGCAAAAACACTAATAATTCTTGAATTTATAAAATGGTACACGTATATAATATATAATAAAACGTTTCCCAACAATAAATAATCGACTTCTAGATTGTTCAACTTCCTAAATAAAATACTAGGACTGATATTGGATAAAAGTATCTACATGGCATATAACTCCCTACATAGGACTATGCTGTATGTGATACCCAATTGTTGTTCAGAATGTAGGTATTTTAAGCTATAGTATAGCTTTATCGCGGGCTTTGACGCACGCCAACCCCCCCCCCCCCCCTCTTCTTCTTCTTTGATAAAATGGCAATTAGCCGGATCTCTCGGATCAGCTATTTCTGCCAATGTCAAGTGTGTATAGTCTTCAAATCATAAGTCTTCGTCGTGATGAAATTAATGATATAAAATATAAAAAATGTGGATGAGATGAAATGGGGACCGTCTTCCGAAAAAACAAAAAACGATCTCCGACGCACGCCAAGTTCGCACGGATCGAGACGAGCTGCTCCGAACTACGAACTGTCACAAAACGAAAACGAATCTGTCTCGTGACAGACAGATTCATTGACGAGCTGCTCCGAAATCCACACGCAGCGCCCTCTGTTGTTTTTTGTTAAGTTTTCGTATCTTTTTTGTTTTGTGTAATTTTGTATTACTTATTTAATGAATACCTTTTGCTACAATATCCAGGAAACGTTCATTCAGTCGAGATTTGAACTCGAAGCACCTTCGTCATAAATCATTCACCTTCCAACCAATAACTCATTACTACTAAATGATAAAATTGTTGTTCTTATTGTCTTGATAAATTCTAACGGTCCGGTAATTCCAAACATACGTTTGTTTGTTGTCAGTATAGCACTAATTATATAGATGGCGGTGTACTTCGAAGGCGATGAAGCATTTGAGAAATAGTTTAGTATTTTTCATTCTCATTTTTTACATACTGCATAAATTTGAATTTGGATTTGAATCTGGTGATTGTTTTTATCATTCACATACTAAGTTTAAGATTTGTGCACTCTACTACTGCTACCCTAATTAATGTCACTTATCATAATTTCCGTACTAAGGTTGTCTGTAAGAGATCGCCATGAGCGATAAGACAGCCAATTGTCACATTTCTAAATTGCAACACTTTTCTTTTTTTTTTTTTTCTTTTTTTTTCTTTTTCTATGTGTGTACAATAAAGATCAATAAATAAAAATAAAAAAATAAAAATAACTTCATACTATATACTATACTATACTATACTATATACTATACTATACTATACTTACTATAATATATAAAGGCGAAAGTTTGTGAGTGTGTATGTTTGTTACTTCTTCACGCAAAAACTACTTTACGGATTTGGATAAAACTTTACAGTAATATAGCTTATACATCAAAATAACACATAGGCTACTGTTTACCGCGATAATCGACATGCACGCGAGGAAGCCGCGGGTAACAGCTAGTATTAAAATCTTATATAATATATATAAAATTCTCGTATTCACACATATCACAGTGTTAGTTACCATACTCCTCCGAAACGGCTCGACCGATTGTTAAGAAATTTATATGCATATTCAGTTGGTCTGAGAATCGGCCAACATCTATTTTTCATATCACTAAATGTTTTTTTTTTACGGCATAACAACGTTTGCCGGGGCAGCTAATAATTAAATTCTATTAAATATATAATAAAAAAATAAAAAAATTCTTATGCTCCAATCTTACTGTTTTTGAATAAAGTTTATTTATTATAAGCTAATAATTAAAGAAAATTCTATCATTAGTTAAAATCCAAACATGTCATGATTTATCATAATGCGTTATCAAAATAATCGGAGAAAGATATTGATGTTATCTACAAATTGATTTTTCTTGTTTAAATGCTATCTATACACACGTCAAAAAACCAAACGTAAAGTACAAATTTATTGTTGTATCCAAAGAAATGAATAAAATTGGAGTGTCTGTTTGTAATATTAAAATAACCGCTTTTTAATAAATGCATATGTATGTATACACGGTACACATACCAAAAATGTAGTCAAAAAATTTTTTGTCTGTCTGTCTGTCTGTTTGTTCCGAGTAATCTCTGGAACGGCTGAACCGATTTTGTCGATACTTTCACTGATAGGTAGCTGATGATACAGGGAGTAGCTTAGGCTACTTTTTTTAGACTAGCTTCGCCCCCCGGCTTCACCCGCGATACGATAATAAGCGCGGGTAACACCGCGGGGTTCAGCAAGTCATACACTAAAATCCTTTCAAGGCTTAGATACATCGATTAGTTTAATGATAAGGCTGACTGATAATATGTTTAGAATGCTTTAAAGTAACATTTATATTCGTCATGGTGCAAAATGTAAACAGAAGAGATAAGATTACATTACAAGTATTGTAATGAATATTTTAAAAGGTTATTAAGTGAAACAAACGTATGTTTAAATAAACTGGCCCTTGCAACCGTGTCTCTCTGTTCTCTCCTATTGCCCGTAGCGTGATGTTATACAGCGTGAGCTAATTTGTTAACTGTAATAAATTATTATAGTAAGCAAGCTTAAAAGATAGACATATCCCATCAAAAACACAAATGTGAAATGAAAGCCAAGTTCAATATTATGATATATGCCTTGTTTGTTGAATGTTCAAAGTTCAATTGTCAGTCCTGAAATTTATTTATCTATACAAATAAATAAAATTGGAGTGTATGCTTGTAATATTAAAATAACCGCTTTATACCAAATGCATATGTATGTATACACGGTACATATACCATTATATATATATGGAAAATTTTGACGGGACTTTCACTGGCAGGTAGCTGATGATCCAGGCAGTAACTTAGGCTACTTTTTAGACTAACTTTGCCTCGCGGCTTTCCTCGCGATACAACAATAACCGCGGGTAACACCGCGGATTTCAGCTAGTAACAACATAAATTTTATAAAACTTAGAATATATATTGAAACTTAAAGTGTGATTTGGCTAGTTTTCATATACAAATTATTATTAAGTACCTACTAACATAGTCATGGAAAAATCCTATGTTCGATGACTAGTTTCTACCGAAAAATCAAATTCGTTTACGTTGAATTCTTCAGAGTTAAAATCTAAATTTTAACTCTGAAGAATTCAACGTAAACCTGCCCTTTAATAATAATAATAATAATCAACGCCTTACTTTACCCCGCCAAGATGGAGGTAGAGGCCTCATCGACATACGGAATTTACACAATACACTCATAGATAAGCTACGCAATTATTTTTATGGCAAAGCCGAACAATCCCAACTTCATAAATTCATAATCGATATAGACAAAAAATTAACCCCGCTCAACTTATATAACAGAAACACAACACCCCAAATTAGCAAGTAAGCAACAGAAAATAGACTTATGGGCACAAAAGTCTCTACATGGCAAACACCTCGCCGATCTCAGCCAAACACATGTCGACAGAAAAGCGTCGAACGAATGACTGTTGCGCGGAGAACTCTTCCCAGAAACCGAGTCTTTTATGATCGCTATTCAGGATCGGATCAGGTTATAGATACTCTTAACTATCAAAAACACATAATTCGTCTCCCTAATCTTCCAACCGACTTATGTAGACGATGCCATAGCAGTTCTGAAACCATCCAACACATCACTGGCGCTTGTGTGTGTGGCTATTGTACAAACTGATTACAAACACAGACATAACTCACAAAATCTGGCTCATAAATATTCATTCATTCCCAATAAAACTGCTTATTATAAATATAAACACAGTACTGTTCTTGAAAATAATGCATTTAAAATATATTACGATAGGACAATAATTACCGACAAAACCATGCATTACAATAGACCTGACATAACAATTCTAGATAAGGTTAACAGTACAGTTTTTATTGTAGACATAGCAGTATGTAACACACACAATCTTCTTACGACGTACACAGAAAAAGTTTCAAAATATATAGACTTAGCTACTGAAATCAAAAGACAATGGCAGGTAGATAGAGTTAAAATTGTAACCATTATCATATCCACAACTGGTGTGGTTCCGAAGACTCTTCAAAATAGCCTCAATCACTGCAAATGCCAAAATCCAAACTAGTGCTGATTCAAAAAGCAGTTCTTCTAAATACATGCCGTCTCACACGAAAATTTCTCGCATCATCGTCATCCTAATCTCACACCATTTCCCCCTGGCACACTTGGTTAAGGCCCGTGTGTTAGATTTAACCTTCCCTTTTAAAATAAAATGGAGACCAGAAAAGGTATAAAAAAATAGTAATAATAATTCATTTATTTGCTGAGCAAAGGTATACAATGGTGTTACATTTTTATTTAAACATGTCCTCCCTGATCTACCTTGACGGCATGCAAATTTTTTTTTAAGAATTACAGTCACACAATTGGAAATACTTTAGATTATTACATTTACCATTACACGTTTCAGATAAACAAGAATAAAATGTCAATGGAAATATCAATATCAATAATAATAATAAATAATAGTAAAATGTCAATAAAACCAAATAAAATGTCAGTAGAAATTATCAATGTCACCCCAAGAAAAATAATAAAAATGTCAAAAATATATATAATATGCTACAAACAAATTAATTTAATTAAGTAATTGCATATAATAATCAGACAGAGTATTTTTATTTTTCCGAGAGAAAATCACTCACTGCATTGTAACATTTGTTTACCAAAAAGTCATGTAGGCGCTTCTTAAATAAATTAGTAGTTAATTTTTTAAATTCTTGAGGTACCCTAATATGACTGGCGCCATGCAGTAGATGCTTTTATGCAATAAAGCTGTATTTGCTTTATGTATGCGTATATATTTTACTAAATATAGAGGAGCCTAGCAAAGGAGACCGCTGTCAAGGCCTTGTGATTTGTGCAAGTGCGCCATAGTCACAAAGTGGAGGCCCATTGATGCAGAAGCATCACTAGCCCGCCATGGTGTGGGTCACCATGCTGCATTGTTGCATTGTGAGCATTCGCAGTATGGTGACCACTACTCTTGGATTCTGCTTATGCTTTCCATCAGGCAGAGTAGACTCTCTTGAGCTTTGAGACGTACTTTACTCATTGTGATGATGCTGTACGGCATATGCCACAATATGTACGGCATTGACAGATAAGCTCTGTTATGTGGTACCTAGAACTGTTATTCGGAGGGAGGTGCACTTGCCTCGATTATTCTATACGGAAAAGTGTAAAAGTGAGGCCGGAGAGCGCGCACCTCTTCGCCGACTGTTGATGCCGTACAAATCGCACTTCATGCATTTGGGCATATTCGCCCTCACTCGAACTAAATTTTAAAAAAATTGCTTCGGAATCTCTTTCTGTTTCATAAAAACCATGCATTTGTTGGCATTGTTTAAAAAAAATTATTTGTAAATACTATAATGTATAACTGTTTTTTTTCCCAAATAAATAAAATAAAATAAAAATAAATAAAAGTTTGGCAGGGCCAAACATAAAAAAAAAACATCTTATTTAATTTTTATAAGTAACGATCTTCATTTCTCTCTCATATTTCCAACTCCTCCTGTTTTTTCTTCTGGTTAATTTCGTTGCGGGTTCCAAGACAGTTTATTTTTTTTCCTGGGACTTCCCGAGTGTCATAACTCGGTGTGTTCGTGGGTCACTGTTGTTGATCCTGGTGTACAGGAGTTATAGTGGTGGGCGTGGGGCGGGATTAGTGGCAAAAAGAAAGTAACGATCTGTCTATTGTCTATTGATGCTAAATCTGATATATAAAAATCAATTGCCGTTCCGACGTCTCGCTAAAACTCGAGAATGGCTGGACCGGTTTAGCTAATTTTGGTTTTGAAATGTTTATCGTAGTCTAGGGAAGGTTTAAACGGTGAAAATTTAAAATAACTTGGAAATCCAAACGTCACGTGTATGAAGTAGCGGGCACAGCTACTATTGAAATAATAATTAAAAAAAATTAAGTACATAGTTATAAGTACTAAATAAAATAGTGACATGGAGTCTCGTATCGCTATCTCGGGGATAATCTATCTATATATATAAAAGAGGAAGGTGACTGACTGACATACCCAGAGATCAACGCACAGCCCAAACCGCTGAACCTAGAATCCTGAAATTTTGCATGTAGGTTCTTTATGTAACGTAAGTGAGCACTAAGAAAGGAAATTTAGAAATTCCACCCCTAAGGGGGAACTCAGAGAAAGAAAGTCTGCGCGAGCGAAGCCTCGTGCAAAAGCTAGAGTATAGATATAACTTTTGGACTGTTCTATCGGGCGTACCATTTAACAGCTATGAAGAAAGAGACAGAGATAGGTACATAAACACGGGTCGGCTGTCTCAATCATTTACGTTGCATGTTTTGATAAGAGTTTTGTTGAATTATTCAGGTGTGTGCGAAATAGCGCACGTATTTTATGCTTTTATTTGTTATTTAAATGTCTGTTTGAGTTTAACTGATACTGTTAAATAATGTACTGTTAAAAAGTGTACATTGTGGATGAAAGTAAAACCAGGTATGACGACTTGATATTTTCATGTTGAAAATCATCCGTTTGTCGGTTTAATTTCCGATTTAATTAAACTATTGTTTGAGTAAATGTATTAATTGCTATGACAGGTTGATATCTGTCATTCTTTAATCTATACTATTATATAAAGAGGTAAAGTTTATGCGTTTGTGAGTTTGTGACGTTGTAGGGGTTAATTTCCGAATCTACTGAACCGATATTGAAAATTCTTTAACAATAGAAGGCTACGTTATTTGTAAGTGACATTGGCTTTATAATGACCCGAAAAGTGGAAAGACTTTTTCGTGGTAGCTGAATTTGCAAAATATGTTTACCGCCCAACGAAGTGGGCACGGGTCAGCTAGTAGTTTGGTATATAATTTGAAGAAATTCTAAA